>CAUYPK010031409.1:0-31330 GCA_963574355.1 Loris lydekkerianus
GGGTGAGTGAGGGGGGCATGTGTCCTGTGAGCTGTGGAAGGAGGGGTGAATGAGGGGGGTGTATGCCTGTGAGCTGTGGAGGGAGGGGTGAGTGTGTCCTGTGAGCTGAGGAGGGAGGGGTGAGTGAGGGGGGCGTGCGTCCTGTGAGCTGTGGAAGGAGGGGTGAGTGAGGGGGGTGTACGCCTGTGAGCTGTGGAGGTAGGGGTGAGTGTTGGGGGGCGTGTGTCCTGTGAGCTGTGGAAGGAGGGGTGAGTGAGGGGGCTATACGCCTGTGAGCTGTGGAGGGAGGGGTGCCTGAGGGTGGGTGTACGCCTGTGAGCTGTGGAGGTAGGGGTGAGTGAGGGGGGCGTGTGTCCTGTGAGCTGTGGAAGGAGGGGTGCCTGAGGGGTGTGTGCATCCTGTGAGCTGTGGAGGGAGGGGTGACTGAGGGGGGTGTACGCCTGTGAGCATGCAGTCCTCCCACAGCTTTAGGCGGAGTTCACACCCTCCATCACTGACCACATTCCCTGAATTTTCACCCTCAAAAGGGAGGAAGATTGAACAGTTGCATTTCAGGGGGATACCCAAGAAGTCAGGGAGAGGCCCACATACCCCTGCAAAGGAGGGAGCGCTTACCTGCTTCATTTTAACGCCCCACATCGAGCCACTAACGTCAATAACAAAGAGGATGTTTTTGGGAATCGGGTCCAGGCTTTCAGGAGCAAAGAAGTGGACGAAATACCCATTGAATACCTGGAAGACAGAGGTGTTTGCGAGTCAAGCCCTAACTAATGTTCAGGAGGTGAGGAGGTGGGGTCCCGGGGACTGAAGAGGAGTGGTGAGGAGGTGCAGGTGTGGTGGCCGCCTGCCCGCCCTTCCCCACCAGCTGGGTGGGTGTGTGGCGTCTGTCTCACTGACCTCGAGTTCGCCGGCCTTCTTTTCTCTGTCCACGTCATACAGCACCACCAGCTCCCCGTCCACCACGGTCTCCAGGCAGCTGGGGCAGATCCTCTGCTGCTCTACTGTGGGTTTGAAGGAGACGTGTGCCTGGAAGGAGCGTCGGAGTCAAGGCCTCTGTCCCCAGCCTTCTCCAGGGGAAGTGGCGCTGCCCAGGGGCCATGCTGCATCAGGGTTGCAGCCCTGATGGAAGGGGCACAGCCAGGGCTTTTGAGGGGAGTGTCTGCCCACCTGCAGCACCACTTGCTGGTTTCAGACCTTTTTAAAAGAGATCAAAGACTGTCCTCCTCCCCCGCCCCCCCCCACCATGGAGGGGATGATGACCTGCTCTGGAAAGAGTCTGAAATGTTCCTGGAGGAGTTTGACCTCAGAGGGGTCACAGATGGTTCTCACTGGCCATGAAGGCAGTAAGCTGCATGGCTCTTGCTGTGATGGATGAAAACCTACCATATATTATTTGAAAACTGTCTCTTAGCTGCTGATCAAGTAGATGACCCAGGGAACATGAGTTTCCAGAAGGGACAGTCTACTATCAAATGGAATGAAATAACTGGGAGTGTTGTTCTGTGTCCCGGGGAGGACATGTAAGGCTTATGGTACCTTCTGCTGTCCTTTAGAAATGACCGGAACTCCATCAAAATGGCCATCAAATGTGTCGGGAACATGAAGAAATCTTATTCCCTGAGGCTCAATAATCCACACATCTACCTAGAGATGGGAAAGAAAAGTACTTGAAGCATTAAAACTCTTTAAAGGATCCTTAAGCAAGAACCAGGCCTATAATCCTACCACTCTGGAGGCTGCGGCAGGTGGACTGCTTGAGCGCAAGTGTTCCAGACCAGACTGAACAAAAGCAAGACCTGTTTCTACTAAAACCAGAAAAAACTAGCAGGGTGTTGGGGGAGGAGGGGGTGCCTGTAGTCTCAGCTACTTGGGAAGCTGAGGCAAGGGGATCACTTGAGTCCAAGAGTTTGAGGTTGCTGTGAGGCATGGCACTCTACCCAGGACGACAGAGTGAGGGTCTGTCTCAAAAAAAAAAAAAAAAAAAAAAGGAAATCCCTGGTAAGTCCTCTGACCCTTTCCTCATCTTCCCGTCTTCCCAGCCTGGCCCCACAATCCCCTGTGCAGGTTGTTTTATAAATTCCCTGGGCTTGGTTCATCTCACCACGGAGGATAACCCCTTTCTGTCAGTTCAGTCCTCCTGTTCTGAGCCTCGTGTCCCTGGGATTTTATTCCCTTTCTTCCTTCTATTCTAGTCTTTTTATTTTAAGAGCTTTCATGTTGCCTGGGGGGTAAAGAAGCCAAGTCACTGTTAATTGTACCGCATTTTCTCCGTGAGGATTCATCAAGAATAGACTATTTTCCCCACATGTTGGGCCTTTTATTCTTTCTGTTTTCTTGCTTTGAACAGAGTTCAACAGGGAGAAATCCCTTTTGGTTGTTCTTGACAAAACTGGTGTCATAAACACCATGTCTTGAATGTTCATTATAGTCTAAGTGTGGCTGACTCACTTACAACGAAGGAACAAAAGCCTGTTATCACATCCTTATGTAGAGATGGTGTCTTGCTGTATTGTTCAGTCTGATCTCAAGCTCCTAGTCTCAAGTGATCCTCCTCCTTCAGCCTCCCAAAGTGTAGAGATTACAGGTGTGAGCCCCTGCTATAATATCCTTTGTACAGATGAGACCATGGGCCTCTGGATAACTTATCCCTGGAGATGACTTTTGTGAGTCAGACCGTGGCTACTCACTGAAGAAATGTTTACATCAAATCTCTGCAACCCGTGCATGTGAATTTATTTGGGAAAAGGGTTTTTGCAGATGCAATTAAGGATCTTGAGGTGTGATCATTCTGTGCGTACTAGCCAGTGGGCCCTAAATCCAGTAACAGGTGTTCTTAGAAGAGAAAGGCAGAGTGGGTTCTGAGATGATCAGGGGAGGAGGATCTGTGACCACAGGGGAAGAAACTGGAGTGACAGGGTGACCTGGCTGCAGATCAAGGGATGTCAGCAAGGAATAGACCCCCCAGACCCTCCTGAGGGAGTGGAGGTCTGCTGACGCCTTGCTGCTAGAGTTCTCTGAGAAAATATGTTTCTGTTGTGTTCTGTGCACTTTGCGTTGTTACGGTAGCCCCAGGAAACTGCTGCGGCACAGCTAAGGGGCAGAGCAGAGGCTGAAATACGCAAGGACAGGGCATGGTCGGCTCCAAACCCACGACCTTCTCATTGCACAAGACTGTCCTGCTGAGTTGAGTGGCATCAAACAGCACAAATAGTGAGGACAAAGTATCAATCAGGGGTAGGGACCATAAAAGAATGGGGTCACTGTTCACCCCACAAATCCACACTCACCTCCAAGTGTTTGGCCAGCCGTCCCGGCTGCAGGTAAAGCCTGTGTTCATAGGAGCCTAGCTTCCTCCACTTGGCTTCCTGGTAGTGGAGTTCGAACTGCACCTTTGCTCCAGGAAGGATATTCACTTCTGTTTTGAAGTTCTCCATATCAAGAGCTTTGCTCCTGAAGGCGAGAGACCCCAATGGAAGCCATCATGTGCGACTCAGCTGCACAACCCAGAACCTAGGCAGGGGGTGTGGAGACTTTCCTGGGAATCCAGACTCTCAGTTGTTCATGGAAGTGAACAGCACATACCCTGAGGGCAAGTGCTAGATACCTAGATCTCACCAATCCCACCAGGGCCTTCAGTCTCCTTCCGACCCCATCTTCTGTTCCCAGAGCTGCCTACTGATTTGAGTGTCATCTGCAAAAAGCCACTAGAAACTGGCCCCTACTCTGGGCCAGGATACGTCATTATCCTGATCTTTCATGTGATAATAAAAGAGTCTCACTGAGGATTAATAACCTTCTCAAGGCCCCACCGCTAGTCAGTTCTAGGACCAGGACTCACACCCAAGATTGACTCTATAGACAACTCACAATTCCCGTGCTGTATTAGAGACTCACTGTAGGAATCCTTTATTTTGATATTTAACTTTTTTACCTTTTTAGAGACTGTCTTTCTCTGCCAGCCAGGCTGGGGTGTCACGGTGTGATCATAGCTCACCACAACTTCCAACTTCTGAACCCACCTGATCCTCCTGCCTTGGCCTCCCGGGTAGCTGAAACGATGGCTGCACCATCACTCCCAGCTAATTTTTCTCTTTTTTGTAGACATGGGGTCTCATTATGTTGCCCAGGCTGATCTCAAACTCTTGGGCGTCAAGTGATCCTCCCCCCTCAGACTCCCAACGTGTTGGGAGTATAGGTGTGAGCCACTGTACCTGACCTCTTTCTATTTTTAGAAGAATTCTATTATTTCATCCTGGTGAATTTGTATTTGTAGTGTAAGATCCTGTACATATCGAGTCCAATGTAGTTTGTATTTGTAGTGTAAGGTCACTGTACATATCGAGTCCAATGTAGTTATGGATTTTGAGGCATTAACAGTTTTAAAGAGAAAACAGCAGGATTATCAGATGAGGGTGATTCCAGCATAAATAATGAATGAGTTTTAAAAATTATTTAATAATTAAATAAGCAAGGGAGCTGGGACATGATCAGCCCATTTGGGATCTGGGAGTTCATGTGCACAGTCAGAGTGGGACATTGAGTTGCAGAAGGGCAAAGGGGCACGGCCTGGTGGAAACCTTCAGGCAGAGTCTGGGGGGGGGGGGACGTGTTTACCTGGGGATGGGCTAACGTAAGAGCTCTGTGCTTAGAAGAGTTTCTGTTACAAATAAATATTTGTGGAGTGAATAATGAATGGATGACATGATGAAAATGATGGATAAAGATGGCAAAATGGTTTGTAAAAATAAAAGATTAACCTGAAGCAATACCAGAAATGGTCTCTCTGCTTGAATTTTTTTTTTTTTTTACAGAGTGTTACTCTGTTGTCCTGGGTAGAGCAGTATCTTAGCTCACAGCAATCTCAAACTCTCAAACTCCTGTCCTGGGTTCAATTAATCTTCTTGCCTCAGCCTCCTGAGTAGCTGGGACTACAGGTACCTGCATCAAGGTACAGCTAGTTCTTCTATTTTTAGTAGAGACTGTGTCTCAGTCTTGCTCAGGCTGGTCTTGAACTCCTGAGCTCAAGCAATCTGTCAGAGGGTGTTTTAATCCCTCTCAGTGTTAGCGCTCACCCCAGGGTATTGGTTTCTTGTCTGTCCCCTGCAGGAGCCGGACAGTGTCTGCTTCTGTGTTGCTGCTGCCTCTGACAGAACAGATGACATCTGATGAACTTTTGTTACATAAACAAATGCTTGAATTCAATGAAAAGAACTTGCACGAAAGGTAAGTTCGGGTATGTACAAAGGAGGCAACAAAGGAGAAAACAAGGCTGGGTTTGGCAGGAGATTGCGTATACGCAGTGTTAAGGGCTAAAACACCGAAAGTCCCTTGAAGTTTCTTGCATAAGAGGCATCTTTTTGAATGGTTTGGCATTCCCAGGGTCTCATTTAAGGTTAGAAAGAAAAAAATAAATCCATGAAATTCAAACCAAGTACCTAATGCTTAAAAGGCCCTGTCTCATAAAAATGTGGCAGATTCAATCCCTAAAACGAATTCCAGGCTTTTTCTTCCATCGATATGCTCAGTTTTATAACAAGATCACCAATATTTCTAGAGTTCCTCTCTGTACTATTTAGAACAGGGGTCCTCAAACTCCACATGAGGCAGTGTATTTGTTCCCGTTTTGTTTGTTTCTTTAAAATAAGATCTGTGCAGTGTGCATAGGAATTTGTTCATTTTTTTTTTTTAAACTATAGTCTGGCCCTCCAACAGTCTGAGGGACAGTGAACTGGCCCCCTGTTTAAAAAGTTCGAGGACCTCTGCTTCAGAAAAACCAGTGCTTTTTTACAGATCATCCCTCTACTAGTAAGACAGGTGGTATCAATACAATCAATGTGAGATCATTCAAACTCCATTGGTTAATGAGAGGCCTTGAGGGAGATGGAAGTAGCGATGTTGCATTCTACTGTCCGACTAAGACGGTTGACATTTGCCTAGATCCTGGGCCTGTCCAGAGGCTGGTTTGCTGCAGGGTTGGAATGAGAGTGGGAGCACTGATGTGGATGGGGGTGAGTGCCACTCGGCCAGCCCTTACCTTACCAGCCCCGCTGTCTTGCCTTTTGCTCTTGCCTGTGAGTAGAGAGCTTTGCCCACAGTTTTCTCTCTAATGGAACTCCTAAATGTCGTGCCATCCACAGTCCTAGAAAAAGACAGAAGGCCACCGGTTGGTCAGAATAGCAGTCTTAACAGAACAACTAAAACAACTCAACAGGCTTGATTTAATGGATGGGAATCTGTGATCATTTTGCATCTATAGGAAATAAAGATGGGTACAGTATAAGCATATAAGGCCCAGCTCCTGGGTGAGGGACACAACCACAACAGGGACCCTACCTAACAAATACAAACATTGTAATGTAATCAGTCGTGCCCTCAGATTAATCTGAAATTTAAAGAAAGAAACGATAGACATTTGAATAACTCGCCCTTTACTGGACAGTGTGACTGCGGGGGCTGGGCAGACTCCCATCCTGAGAACTTTCCCTTCTGTACTCTTGTTTGTGTTTAAACTTTTCTCTCATTTTTAAATTTTACCCTTCAGATTAAGTGTTGTTCTTTCTGGGTATCTGTTTTGAATGACAAATGTGACTAGGAGAGGTGATTGAGGAATCACAAATTATCTCCTTATGTTTGGTTTTTTGAACATTTTTCTGTGAGTAAAGAACTTGGCATAGCCTGGGAGAATGCGGTGGACTGCAGGCTATGTCCCCCCAATGCCTTGTTGAATACTACCCTCCAGTATGACGGCAGCAGAAGTTGGGCATTTGAGAGAATATGAGATGGAGAGGTGGTAAATAGCGTCAGCACTCATGAAAGATTTGAACTGTGATGATTAAATAGTATCTTCTCTCTTTTTTTTTTTTTTTTTGAGATAGAGTCTTATTATGTCGCCCTCAGTAGAGTGCTGTAGTGTCACAGCTCACAGCAACCTCAAACTCTTGGGCTTAAGCGATTCTCTTGTCTCAGGCTCCTGAGTAGCTGGGACTACAGGGGCCGGCCACAACGCCCAGCTATTTTTTTGTTGCAGTTGTCATTGTTGTTTAGCAGGCCCAGGCTGGGTTTGAACCTGCCACCCTCAGTGCATGTGGCTGGTGCTGTAACCACTGTGCTATAGGCGCCGAGCCTCTTCTCTGGTGTGATGCATTCAACCCTGTCTCCTCCCTCCCCGGAGGGAGACTGAAATAAATGTATGCTTCCCTATCCTGTCTTTTGTCAATTCAAATCTAGGGAATGAGACGTCAAAGAAAGAAAAGGATGAAGACAAGAGAAAGAGAGCCCCGGAATGAGCAAGTTCCGATAGCGTGGTTTAAAAATCAGAATTTATTAACGATAGTTTTAAATGTCATTCCTAGAAATGGTGTTGTAGAATTCAACTACAGAAAACCTTTTTCTTCTCCTTCTTGCTTTTTAGGAAAGGCTGACCAAAAATAGTGGTGATTTTTTGAGCCAATTCAAAGACACGAAAGCCACATCATGCTTTTTTTTCTACCTACTTCACTTTGTTTAGAAAATATAATTAACATGGATCAGCAGTTTTTAGCAGCCACAGTGCCTGGTGGTTTGACCCCTTATTTTATTTATTCATGTTTATCACAAATTACCTATGAAGTAACTTCACCTAATGTCTTCATGAAAAATAGTCAAACTAGATGCAGGGGAAGAAAGACATTGACCACCTGGAGCCCAGGCTGGGGACAGCCACCTAGAGCCCTTTATTTGATGACTGTGTGGGCCTCCTGCCAGCCTGGCACAGAGAGGCACCAGGAGAAGACCAAGGTCTTGCCTTGTGGGGCTCACAGTCTACTGGGGCAGTGGCCGGGGGAAGTGAAGTGGCCGGGGACAGCCACCTGGAGCCCAGGCTGGGGACAGCCACCTGGATGCTCAGAGCCCAGATAACAACTCTAGTCGGGTGGAGTAACAGGGAGTATTTAGCCTTGTAGCACAAAGCCTTCAAGTTAGCAAGATAACTGGCTTTTACTATGTGAAAAGTATCAGAGTAGTTAAAAAATGTTTGTATTTATTATAGAAATTTTCAAACATACAAAAATAGAATAATAAAAGGGACTTCCATGAAACCCCCATCACTCAGCTACACCATGATCAATGCTCAGCCAATACTTTCTGCCTCAATGATTTTGAAGCCAAACTCAGATGATGTTGTCGTTTCATCCAGGAGCTCTTCACTAGTATTTTGTAGAGATTATTTCATATATATATATATATATATATTTAATTTTTTTTTTTTTTTTTTTTTTTTTGCAGTTTTTGGCCGAGGCTGGGTTTGAACTCACCACCTCCGACATATGGGGCCAGCACCCTACTCCTTTGAGCCAGAGGCACCACCCGAGATTATTATATTTTTTGTAGAGACTATTTTTAATGCCATGTGAGTAGAACTAGAGTCATTACATAGAAAATGGAAAATATTTAAATTAAATATAAGAAATACTTCTAGCAGAGCTGTCAACCATGATCTTGGGAAGTAATGAGTTTATCACTAAGGAAATAGACGAAAGACCCGTCTGTGGGGTGATAGAGGTAGTCAAGGGCCGGCTAGTGACCGGATTGAATCAGTGATTCTCAACTTTCTCTTTTCCTTACAGAAACATATAGTGGATGGCACTGACTTTCTTCATACACCCTCACATGTGGCTTCCTGCAAGCTAGAACAATTCCATGTACTTTCCCCCCAAAAGCATATTAAAATGCAAGTAAGTGGGAGGTTGTTACCATAGAGATAGCCTTAAATTTGGTGTAACTTGTTACAAACCAAAAGCAAATCCTTCACTAACTCTGATACTTTGAACAGAAACTAAGGATTGGGACCTACCCTCTGATCACCCAGGAGGCCCACATCTTTGCAGAGGAGATCCCTGGGATGGTGGGTCACTAAGGTCCACCCTACCGGCGAGGGCTGTGAGTCTGTGAGCAGCACACACACAATTGCAGGTTCCACGCAAGGGTTACTCACATGGAGAAGTTGGTAATGAAGGCTCCTTTGGGAATCTGGACATCAAACACGACATTCTGAGGCTGGGGGGAGTGGTTCACCACTTTGCTTTGGATGATGGTGGTGGCCGTCCGAGAAGTGATGGTGGACCGGACTTTGTAGCTATACAGAGTGATTTGATCGTTGTCTCCCTGAAATGGGTAGGAGAGCACACAGACTCACTACCAATGGGGCGCTAAAGTCACTTGTTACTGACGATTTGTTATCAGCGGCACACTTCCCTTGTTAGTAACGATTCCAGGGCTCGGTAAATACTTAATCAGGTGTATTAAGCACCCTCTTGACTTCCTGGAATACCCACAGGTGCAAGTCTGCTCTTGTTTTGAGACACACCTTGAGATGTCTTTTTAGCTCAAGAAGTCTATTACAGATGATTCTTTCAAAAGTTAGAATACAAGCAGAAAATGGTTGGGGAAAGTCAGGTTGGATGGAGGACGTCCAGAATACAGGGCCGCAGGTGGGGAAAGGATATGCCCTGCTGGGCTTGGCAGGGACCCTGGCTGTGTCTCCAGAGTGAGGTGCAGCGGGCTGCTGTGGTGCCAACTCCCACGTGACCCCCAATCCCCCCACAGCTCCCTGATGTCTTCAGTCTCATCTATTACTTCATCTTCATTCTTTTCCTCCTCCCCCCAATTAAAACAAACACAAGAAGACAGCAGGACTGCACAACGAGCACTCATCATGGGGAGGGCATTAGAACGGGACTCTTGGTCCAAGGCTCTGGGCCTTCTTTTCTTATCTCTGCCAAATTAAAGCAACCACAGTGTAAAAAAGGAAAAAGAAAGAGAAAAAGAAAAAGAAAGCTCAGTGCCCGTAGCACAGTGGTTACAGTGCCAGCCACATACAACGAGAGTGGCGGGTTCGAACCCGACCCGGGCAAGCAATGACGGCTGCAACAAAAACAGCCGGGCATTGTGGTGGGCACCTGTTGTCCCAGCTACTTGGGTGGCTGAGGCAAGAGAATTGCTTAAGCCCAAAAGTTTGAGGTTGCTGGGAGCTGAGATGCCACGGCACTCTACCAAGGGCTACAAAGCAGGACTCTGTTTTTTGTTTTTTGTTTTTTTTTTTAAAAAGGAAAGAAAGGAAATCACAGGCTGCCAGTGATGTTCCAAGGCGAGGCACTAAAACCCACATCTTTTATTTAGGAAGTGGCTGGGAGCTGCAAGCTTCTTCAAGTCTGTGGCCACTATGGGATTCGTTAGATTTTGCTTCTTTTCTTTCCAAAAGGATTGCTTATTTCAATCCAAGGTGGCATGCCCGAAACTTTGTGGGCCAAAAGTAAACCTTCCAGCTGATGAACAGGCAGCTTGCCTCAGCTAAGGTGACATCCTGGCTAATTTGGTGTGCATCCTTCCACGTAAGTAGGCACTTCTGGCGATTTCTGCCCGTTCAGTGTAGAAAGCACCACAGAACCTCTTCTGTGGGCTGTTTTGTTGCCACAGGAAGGCCTATTTGAAGCATCTCAGGGAACTGGGCCATTTGATGTTTAAAGGTATTGTCACAGGCTCACTGTCTGTAGTTCAGTGGTTAGGGCCTGGGCCACATACACCGGGGCTGGCTCGAACCTGGCCCAGGCCTGCTAAACAACAATGGCAACTACAACAAAAAAATAGCTGTGGGCACCACCCGTAGCTCGGTGTGAAGGGTGCCGGCCACATACACCCTGCCCAGGCCTGCTAAAACAACAATGACAACTGCAACAACAACAAAAAATAGCCGGGCTTTGTGGCAGGCACCTGTCGTCCCAGCTACTTGGCAGGCTGAGGCAAGAAAGTCGCTGAAACCCGAGAGTTTAAGGTTGCTGTGAGCTGTGACGCTACGGCACTCTACAGAGGGTGACACAGTCAGACTGTCTCCAAAAATAAAAAGTATTCTCACAGCAACTCTTTCCTTCTCCAAAGCTGTCGGGCATCGTATTTTAAATCAAAATGGTTAAGTCAGAATAAATAATACGTGTGGGGAGATTAAACCTGTGCTGTTGGTAAAACTAGAGGAAAAAAAAGAGAAAAGACCTTTCGGCTCCCGGTGGCCTCACTCCCTTCAATGCTGGATTTCAGAAACACGTCCAGGCAGAATTGGGCAAGGGGGTATTTCAAAAGCCAGGTAAACAGTGACGGAGACTAACGAGACACCTGGATTGATTTCCAGGTAATAGTTAACAGGAAAATCATTTTGTAACAAAGTCAAAATCAAAGCAAACTTACCATCGTTTCCTCTGATTCTCCAGAAAGGCTTCTCTGTGAAAGGAAGTTAGACAATCATTCTTCAACCGTGTGTTACTTATTACCTCCAGGGCAAAAACCATTTTCTCAGTAAAAAAAAAAAACAAAACATTATTTTTCTGCAACACTGAGCTGTCATTCATTCACTGCAGCCTAGACGTAAATTTCTCTGAATGAATTTCTCTGAATGACTCTCCAAACCATTTTTGGTTGTGTGTATGTCACACTTTGCTATAATGCTAAACCAAATATCTTTAAAATAAAAACGCTTAGCCACACTCCTGCTGGGAGTATTTCCCCTTTACTCTATTTGTCTGTTTTGTTTTTTTTTAAATTCACTTGAATGGCAATCTGGATACTCCACCCTACCCTGGGGCTTTGGCCATGCTGTTCCCAATCAACGTGCTGCTCCTCCTGTCAGGAGCTCTCTGTCTGCTAGGCCCACATATGGAACTCCTACTCATACTTCAGAACCCAGCTCCTCTAAACCACTACACCAAGTCAGCTTCCTTTACTGAGTGTTTTCATAGCAGCTTATTTCTTCCTTCTGTGCTCTCACTGTGCTTTATCATTACCCCTTCTTTTTGAGGGATAATTTGATTAATGTCTGCCCTTTCCTTCAGTCTAAGCTACCTGACAGCAGGGACTTTGAAGTGGGGGTAGCCCCAGAACCAAGCATGGTACCTGGAACATTCTGTGCTCTTAACCACCACACTAGGGGATTACCCACTAAGTGACTATCCTGTGGGTGCGGACAAAGGTGATCCTTCTGCCTGTGAAAACTGAACAGCTCAAGAATAAAGAGTGAACCTTGAATGTCTCATGGTTGTACATATAAGCCAGGTGTTGACATAAGCTCCACTTGCCTGGTGTGGGGTGAACCAAGGTCCTAGAGCATACTCTGTGACACAGTGGGGTCACCAGATCCTTATTTTAGACTTCTTGAATGCAATGCTCAGTGACGATTTTTTCTTTCTTGTGGCTAAAGACTTTGACATAAAGTCTTACCTATTGGGTTTTAATATAATTGTTCTACACAAAAGACTTAGATTTTTAGAAAATAAAAAATTCATACTCACGCAAATTAAGTCACTGGTCAGCTTAGCGCATGCTGCTCCCATGAACAACTCCTTTCTCAGCCCGTGGGGTCTATGTGGGAAAAGCCAGGAAACTCGCCCCACTAATAAGAGGGTTTTTGCTATCTTTCCTGCCACTGGTCTGAGCCACTTCCCAAGACAGAGTGATGAGAGGAAGGACAGTGTGAGGCTACAATGGGAAGTGTCTGTCGCTGCTGAATAAGAAAGTCCTCCTGAGGCCGGGTGCAGCGGCTCAGGCCTGTAATCCTGGCACTTTGGGAGGCCGAGGTGGGAGGAATGCTTCAGGCAAGGGTACTAGGCCAGACTGAGGAAGAGCAAGACCCTGTCTCTACTAAAAACAGAAAAATTAGCCAGGCATTGTGGTAGGCACCTAAGGTCTCAGCTCCTTGGGAGGCTGAGATAGGAGGATCACTTGAGCCCAGGAATGTGAGGCTGCTGTGAGTGATGCAGCTGCTCTCCTGCCTAGGGGAGAGCGCAAGACCTGTCTCCCCAAAAATTAAAAAATAAAAATAAAAGAAGAAGAAGAAAAGACAAGTCCTCCTAGTATTCCTAATAGGAAATCCTTCGCTATAAGGTGGCAAAATCGTTCTTGAGTTTTGAAGAACACACACCTTAATTAAAGGACTCGGGCTCCTGATCCAGGCCGTGGTCTGACTCTATTTCAGCTGGACAACACTTCTACCTAGGTCTAAAACCACTTTGACTCCTCTCTGCTAAAAATCAAAGGTCTTGAGAAAACCTAGCAGAAGACACCTTCAGCCTCTTTCCTTCACGCCCCCTGTGGAAGGGAAGCTCACGGTACCTGCTGTCTCCGGTTCTCAGGAGCAAATCGAAATTTGCCTGGGGCCAGTTCCACAAGATCTTCATAATCTACAAACTTAAAAAAGAATGCAGGGTGTTTATTTTTTATTTTTTAAAAAGGTCTAGAGTCAAAGAGGCAGTTGGTGGTATTCATTATGTTATATTCTTTCCTCCCCTATGAGCAAGCTTATTTTAAAAATACAATTGTTTATTCATATATACATGTTTGCTAGTTAGGTCTCAGAGGTGTCTACGTGGAAGTTAATATCCTTACATCTGTTGACGTGGGAATTCATTTTTTCGTTTGCCAGGAGATGGTAGGAGAGACAGGTAGAGTGGAAGGGCCTTTGTGACTGGGTAGGGGCCCCAGGAAGTATTTGGGTGGGTCTTGGAGTCATTAGCGGTGGCTGACTGGACGAACAGGAACCATACATCTACCCAAGTTGAAAATATAGGTACAGTGTAAAGTCTGTCTCTCTTTCTCTTTTTTAAAAAAATGGCTTTACATTTTTTGTATATACCTGGTTGGAGGTGAAGCACATTCTTTTATTATTTTTATTTTTATTTTTTAATTTTTGCAGTTTTTGGCCAGGGCTGGGTTTGAACCTGCCACCTCGGCATATGGGGCTAGCACCCTACTCCGTTGAGTCTTAGGCACCACCCTTGAAGCACATTCTTAATAAAGTATCACAGGAATGAAAAAGCAAGCATCCAGTGTACTCAATACTAACATGAAACCAACAGAAAAACAACTACACACCCACACAGTATATTCAAGTGGGGTGGAGGGAGGAGGCAAAGGGAGAAGGGAGGAGGGTTAGTAACCTCTTACCCAATGGGTATAATATGTAAGGGCATTCAGCACCCCAGGATGAAGGGCTCAACTGCAGCTTGAACTTTACCTTAGAAATGCAAACAGTATGTCTAATCATTTATACCCTCATATTAATCTCAAGTAACTTCTATGAAAAAAAAAAAAAAAGAAAAGAATATACAGGTAGGAAAAGGAATAACCCTTAAAAATGACTGAAAAAGCACCAACACATTTGGGTGACTTAGCTTCAATTGGAGACTTCACCACACTCTGCTGGTTTTCAAAGAGTTGGAAAAGATATTTTCTAAGCAGAAAGGGTCATGTTTTCCCCTGTAAACATGCCATCGTATTCTTTAGCATTTTTGCAGGCAATCTGCAAGCCTCTGCCTTTGCAAGGGTATTCTCATAACACAGTTTGCTTTTCCAGCATGAAAATATCTCTTGTATGACAAGTCCAAGAATTTCCCTACTTTGGGGGCTAAGGGTCCAATGTAGAGACCTTGAGCTCCATGGGACTTGTTCTCACATTGTACTGGATGACCACCTGCTGTCTTCTGAAAAGGGAATACTTAAATGCTCTCATTACAAAGGCATTGTTTATGTCAGTGGGAGAAACCATGGTGCTTCCATAAAGACTTCTTACACTCCTAGTAGAAAGTGATAATGGTATTTTTCATCATCAAAGCTATTAATTATTAAACACCAAGTACTCCAGATGCTGGGCTACACAGTTTATTTATGTACATCATTTAATTCTCATGGCAAACCTCTGGACAGGTCTTGATTACCCATTTTCTAGATAAGGCGTGAGCCGCTGCACTCCATAAATGCTAAACTGCAATGCTGACTCACTGAACTTGACTTAACTCTCCTGCAAATCCTGTTAATGCTTTAAAGGGTAAATACACATTCTGGTAATTACAACAGTAAACATCTGTTCTCAGACGAGTTTTGTCCTAAGTTTCTGTTACACACAGAATAAGGCCATCGTAAAGTAATTGTAATAGGTTATTTAGTAAGGTTAGGTGTAGGCCAACAACAGGGAGACATCTAGAAGTACTTACTTCAGGAAGTCCATTTGTGGGGATTTCAAAACCTGGTGTTTCAGAAAGAAGAAACCAGATGAGAAAAAACGTGAGTCGCCTCATTCTGCAGAACCGCCTGGCGGGCTCCCGAGCAGGAGGTCCAGCGCACTCCACTCCTTCCTGCTAAGCCAAGTTTAAAGGAGCAGCAGAGGAGGACGGTTCACTGTGAGAAAGCAGAAAAAAAACCTCTCTTACTTCGCTCAAAATTGAAACAAATATTTGTTCTGGAGCTCAAACTTGAGCTGTGGGGGTGGATCGGCACCCAGAGGTTATTCAAACAGCGAAGCCAGATGCAGTTGCTCGTTGAGAGGACAGGTCAGGGGCAGATGAATGCCATTTTTTTTTTTCTTTTCCTTTTGCTGATTTCAATGGATCTTAAAATCAGAGAGACAGAAAGATAATCGCCACCGTTTTTTAAAGGACCCACTGAGGTACTATTGCAAGAAATAGAGTTAGAGAGAGAAAAGCTACAGTGAAGTTCCTGCAAGTAAAATCCTCTAGTCTAAACTCCAGCAGAAGAAATTTAGAAAAAGTGGGAGTAGGCACAGAATGGTTTTCTGAGCAGAGAATTCACTGGGAACATTTCTCTTTCCCTTGGTAACCGAGTGCCTATTATTTACAGCAACTGGGCGAGGTGCCGTGGGGGACAGCGGGCACAGTCTCGGTAAGATGCTTTGTGAGTGTCTTTGACTGAGGTCTGAGCTTCCTTCCTGCTTCCCTGGTCAGCCAGACTCAGATTAGTGACCAATTGACCATCCCCATTTATATTATAGGAAGCCTGTTATAATAATATTATTCCTTTTCCTTTGTGGCCTATATAATAATAATATCTGAGCCACGATTTAGAAATTATTATCATAAAATCTAAATGTTTTATAGCTAAGATGAATTGGACCCCTCCTGAGGTCAGGCACTTTTCTCAATAAAGAAACCATACGAAGTGTGGATTGTATTGTCAGTTTACAGTTGAGGAAAGATGAGATTAATTGACTCTCCCCACATGTCACAGTGAGTGGAGACTCAGGACAGGGCTGGCCTGTCCCCAAAGCCTTTGTTCTTCATGATTCAACCTGGGAGGGTTCTCCTGCTGTGCCTGTCTCTGGGAGCTGTCTTCTAGGTGAGCATTTAAACTACAGTTTATCTGTTCCCCCAGGCAGGTGGCAAGTCTGCTTCCCTGGTGTTTTCTTTCTTTCTTTCTTTTTTTAAATTAAATCATAGCTGTGTACTTTAATGCAGTCATGGGTACAATGTGCTGGTTTTATGCACAATGTGAAATATTTTCATCAAACTGGTTAACATAGCCCTCACGGCATTTCCTTAGTTATTGTGTTAAGACATTTATATTCTGTACTTCTACAGTGCATCTTACAAGGGTACATGTGAAGTTTACTAAATGTAGAATATAAACGTCTCTGGTGTTTTCTTGAGTCTGAGTCTCCCAGTATGCTGTGGACACCAGTTAATCAGCTGAGAACTTAAACGCCCATGTGGTTTCTGGTGGTTTCTTTCCCTGGATGGACTTGTGGGTTCTGCTTTCTGGGTGTTCTTCCACCCAGCACCTTGTGCAGGATTCCATGCTGGGACAATTACTCTTTAAAAGTTCAATCACTCAGGGGGCCTCTACCAGCATCAGGACAGAAGGTCTGCTGTGCCCTCAGACACCAGGAGTCAGCACTCTTTCCAGAAGGTCCTATTCTAACCAGACTCAGCGGGCTCCTTGGCCCTGGACCTCTCTGGGAGGACGTAACTGAACAGAGGGCCAATAGGTCAGTTGTTTGAAACTGTCTTCTGACTTCATGTAGAGGAAAGAAAGAAACCCAGACACAGTTTGTTGCTTTAAAATACTTAAGTCAGGTTCTCGATATAGATGAAGATGAAGATGAAGGAAAAGGAAGAGGAGAAGGAAAAGAAATATAAACGCTCATAAATGGAATAAAATAGTCCAGAAATACATTTTGTAGGAAATGCATTATAAACCCGAAACAATAGGAAAGAATCCAGTCCTGAATAAATGCTACTGGAATAATTAGGTAATGATATAAAAAAGAATTAACTTTAAACCATACCTCCCATCACATCTAACAGAAATTCACAATGGTTTGAGGAATTCTGTTTAAAAGCAAGAGTGAACACCGGGTGGCCTGCCCTGTGCTGATATCTCTTAGGCACTTAACAGAGAAAACAGCGAAATGAAAAAAACACATACCTAGTTAGTGGAACTGGTTACAATTTGCCAGTACTGAGCCAAACTCCCATTTACGTTTGCCCCTATCTTGAGGATGGAAGAACCGAGATTCAGAGGGGTTGAACAACTAGCTCAGAGTCCCTGGATGTGAACTGGGAGACGCTGGTCTGAGATTCCAAAGCCCCCATCCCTGCCTGCGCCACCTCACACGGCCACCAGCTCCTCCCTGAGAATAGGCAGTCTACATATAAAGAAATGCAGATAATAATCACACAGGTGCAATAAAAGGGGCACCTCAGCATAGCGTTGGATACTTAGTACCATTTTTATCCACAAAGTTCCATCTCTATCTGTCCAATTGGTGATGGTAACCTTAATTCAGTACCTGCCAGCCCACTTCCTTCTACTCCACAGATGGCAAATATGTCTGCTCAATGATTTATGAGGTTTTTCTTCATAGACCATTTTGTCCGACTGCTACCTGCTTTTCATTCTTTGTTTCTTCTAAATAGTCCAATGTTTTACTAGATTTCATATCCTTTTAATTTTGCACTTCCTTTGCCGTTGAACCCTCCCTGTGCGATAAGCACGTAAGGCTATTTTCACATGTCAGAGTAAGAAGGCTAACGCAGGGAGGAAATGTTATACATTGATCAGTCTTGGTAGGATTTTATTTTTCTTGCAACTGGCAAGAAATGCACCCTGTTGGATGCAGCACCTGGCAAGAAATGCACCCTGTTGGATGCAGCACTGACTGAAATTGGCAGCTTCTGCTCTGGGCAGAATTTTTTTTTTTTTTTTTTTTTTTAGGATTCAAAAGATAATTTATTAGTCTGTGAAGCGGAGTCATACACTATACCCAATAATATGTGTCTTTTATTTTTGTGACTTTATCTTTAAAATATATTTAAACAAGAAACAAAGATAATATTGAATTTTCCTATAAACTTTGCTTTCTTATTTACAGTTATATCATAAATAACATTCCATTATACACAATAAAGAACTGTGCATTACTGTATGATCTCTTTACATATTCATTCATAACACAGTACACATAGCTCAAAGTTATGCAATATTTAAGCTTAGAAAAGCTTGTGAAAAGAAGTACAAACTTTATCAGACTATTATTTAAAAAGGTTCTGACCTTAATTCTCTGCTAGATTGTTTCACCAAAACCATTCTTTGTTAAAGAAAAATACCCCATATGAGGGATGAGAGCAACAGTTTAAGTTACCACAGGATCCACTTAAAATGGTTATCAAATAAAAACACTTTATTACTTATTACTATTATTAAAAGGAGCACTACTGTTGGGCCCTGCCACATGCCTGAGGCCTCGTGCAACTTCCCGAGCCTGACTAGAAGTAGATCCATCGAGCTACTTTCGCATAGCAAAGACTCAGCAAGGCCCGGCCTGAAACTGCCTCTACCTAGATACAGCCAACGTGGTACCATGCCACTGGCCCAACCCTGTTATACCACCCATCACACCATTTCACGCACCTCATCCCCCGCCTCCTTTCCCCGCCCCTTCCCCACGCTCTATCTGAGCGGCTGCTTGACGTAATAAAGTGAAGTTCCTGCTTCAACAAACTCCTGGCTCCATATGTTCCTGTTCGGACCGCAACGCTCACCATCCCGCTCAGCCCCGGGAATAGAGTCAGGCTGGCCCTACTCTCCCCTTCTGGACCTGCCGGATAGCCCGGCACACTACCACTGTCAAATCATTTAGACAGGTAGCTCTACTCTTCAGTTCTGACACATTACACTGATGACCTCTGGTACGTCTTTATGAAATAAAAATGTTTCCTGCAACTTTAGGTTTTACTTGTAAACAGTTACAGCACACATTTTGCAAAGACGATTTAATCATTCCTGGTCTTAGGTTACACAATGAGGAGTTTCTGTTTCATCAAGGGAGAAGCAAGCACGCACTCGCACGCACACACATGCACACCCAGGCGTGCACAGTCTACTCACCCTCCTGGGCCCACTTGTCACTAAGCACTGATACAGCAGCAGTTGTGCCTCGAGGGTGCATGAGGTTGCAATAGGAATTATAAAACAAGGACCATAAAACATCTAACTTCAGATAAAAAGCCCACATAGTTCAGGTTGTAAAATTCATCTCAAAGGCTTCACGCTCTGCCTGACGGGTCAGTTCACTGGGTTCTCCAGGTGGCAAACCCTACCTTCGATGGCCACAGACTGTCCTGCCATAGCACCAGGAGGGAGTCTTGAAACGTGAGTCTTGGCTTTCCCATCCTGGGCTGACATATATCCAACACACATGCCTTCCGTCATGTGGCTCCAGGGAAATTCCACAATAAGTGTCTGCTTATTTTGGGAGAAGTCAGGCTCTGAACATCTGCACGACCAGAGAACAATCACTCCACCAAGCACACCGTCCTCACTGGCAAGGAAAGGTGAGCTGATAAACTTGTTTTGCATAGTTTCCAACAAAGCTTGGTGAACATGTTCAGCTTGTAAAGCATGTGGACATTCTCTAGCCAGTATGGTGCGCACAATACTGAGGATGAGCTCTCGGCATCCTGAGGTACTCACAGCTGTGGAGTAGGGATTATGAGCTGCAGGATTTTCAGCCCAGCAGCCACATCCGTGAAAAGCAGCCTGCCCAACTCTCCCTGGATGTTTCAAGGCCAAGCCTCCACTGGAGACAGCAGCAGCTGCAACGTTCCCTTCGTGGTCCGCGACCACAGCACCTACTGTGTCCAAAGAGTCGTTTTCCTTTTCACTTGATTGTCTTCTTTTCTTTAGTTGAATGGAACCTGTTTCCACCCTTTCTGCCAGTTCTTGTTTCCTCTTGTTTCTTTAAATGCAGCTAAACTGAATCTTGCAGTCATGATGTTAGGAGGGAAAGAGGGTATTCCATGATCTGCTGCCCATCCGTAGGCTCCTTCTCCATCTAGAAAGCAGGGAGGAATTCTGCCAGCCGAGAGCTTGTCTGGGCAGAATTTTAATGCATCTTCATGCCCAGCACCCCGAGCAGCTTCTGGAGTTTCCTGGAGCTCCTTGCTAGCTCAGAGCCTGAGTCCCAGGGTGTCTGAGAGCTATTTTTCTGCCTAGGTTTTCCCGTCAGCCTTTGAAATGCACAGCAGCCTATCTTTGGGGCAAACATAACTTCTGAAAGAATGGAAAGAAGGAACCAGATCCTTCCCCCTTGTCTGAGGGCTGGGTGAGCTCCCCCAGGAGCCCAGGGGAAGCCTCAGCAGACACCTCACGGAAAAACCTTGTCACCACTGCCGTTCTAATGCTTCTGGGCAGCAACAGCATGCTTTTCACAAACAATTGCGATTTTTCACCTTTTGTTACGGCACCTTCCATCAGTCATTTCATCTCTGATGATTTTACTCCAGTTTGGAGAATCACCTCAGAATAAACCAAACTAAGAGGCAGGCTGGGCCCCACTCCCTTCCCAGGCTGATGGCGTATCTCCAGATGTTAAGGTCTTGGAAAAACACGCGCATTTGCTCTGTCTTGACGCTCTGAAGCATGGAGGTTCCTGTGTGTTCAGGTCACTGGGTCCTGACCTCGGAACCCTTCCCTCCTCCCTGCCCTGCCCCTACCCCTCACTGTGGTGAATTCACAGTGTCCGCTGTTACTGAGGCTGCTGATTACAGGATGGAAATCACTACCACAAGTGCTCCAAGAATATGTACTGTCATGGATGCGAAAATCTGTAGGAAATCTATGGCAGTGGTTCTCAACCTTCCTAATGCTGCAATGTATTTTCATTGTTAAAAAGGGGTCATGACCCACAGGTTGAGAACCGCTGATATGGGGAAAAAATTCACAGTTGTTCATAATGTGTGAACAAAGTAATAACTCAGTAAGTGCTCACTGAGAATGCTGAGAAATGCCGGTAGGTCAGAGGCGCACCACTCTGCAATTCATGGCGGCTTGGCTGGCAGCCTGGAAGTAGCAGTCACAGGTTTATAAAAGCAGCTTCATTCCTATCATTGTGAAAGGATATATAGTTAAAAGTTCAAAGTCAAAGCTGAACTAACTTATAAATGGGTATATCTGACTGTAATGCAAAATATGGAGGAGGCCTGTTTTCTACATGTATTTCAACTCTGGTGCCTTGTTGTGTTTTTTGTTTGTTTGTTTGTTTTTAACACAGAGTCTCATTCTGTCATCCTGGGTAGAGTGCCATGGTATCACAGCTCCCATAAAGCTCAAACTCAGTGATCCTCTTGCTTCAGCCTTCTGAGCAGCTGGGACTTCAGGTCCCCGCCTCAACTCCTAGCTAGTTCTTCCATTTTAGTAGAGATGGGGTCTTGCTCTTGCTCAGGCTGGTCTTGAACTCCTGAGCTCAGGGGATCCTCCCATCTCGGCTTCCTAGAGTGCTGGGATTACAGGCGTGAGCCACCGTACCCAGCCTCTTCTCGTCTCTCACTTATTTCAGAACACCTGTTATCTTCCTGTCTGCCTTCCTACCTTACCTAGAAATCTCACCTGAGATAAGTTATGAAAAGATCAACGTCAGAATACAGACCAAAAAGAGAAGATGTGGGGCTGGGCCATTCTAGGGCACTCTTCAAATTAGAGCAAAACCAAGCAAGGCAGCAACCAACCAACAGAAACTTGGCCTCTGAACACACCTATTTCGTGTATTTCCACGTGTGGCCTTACTTTTCATAAAGGACCTGATCTGCACAAACAAAGTTACTGTAGTTTTAGCTCTTTTAGACAGAGACGAGGTTGTTCATTTGTTCGCCTGCACAGGGGACTCACACTTCTTGAGTATTCTCATGTGTAGGCAGGAAAACAATGATACCTAAAATCACAGCTGATTGAAGCTGCTTTTGGCTTTAAAGAAATGGTGTATTTCTCTGCAGAAAATGCAATTATGTACATGGAGTATCACAGTGCAGGCAGTCCTTGCTTCCCATGATTCTGACGTGCATGGATTTCAGTTACCGTCATTCAGTTGAAGATGTGTGACTCTGGTCCCCCCAACAATGTGGTTTAGATTTCCGTTACTGGACCATGTCCAGGTGAGGAATGATGTGAGCCATGACACCCACCTGGCTGCCGGGTCTCCATTGCAGGTGCCCACGTGAGTAGTGATGCATCACCCATAATGGTCATTTCTGCTGATGCAGGATTGGTGACCAATCGCTCCACTCTCCCAAGTCTTTCCACGGTCTGTCACTGCGTGTCCACTACCGGGCTCACACACGGGCAGCAGAGTACATATTTGTGCTTCCTCTATATCTCCTAGTAAAACACCCATGGGACACTTTATGAAAGTGGGTTGCTGAAAAAGAGAATGAGAGGTAAAGAAGAAAGTGTAGCAAGGAAATCAAAATCAGTAACACTGAGAGTGAAATGTGAGTCTGGATGGAAGTGGGCTTGCAGAAGACACAGCTGAGCTGGGGTGTCAGCAAACCCAGGTGTGCGGCCAGAACTCTGAGAAGGCAAACGTACTGACAGGAAGGAGGGAAGTGGTTGTGATGATAAGATGTCTCAGAGAAAATGACACTGGCTAAAACTCATCTGCAGGAACTCTTGGAGATATTTGACCGTTGAAAATACACACAACAAAAATTCGAATGTGCATCCAAACTTAGAAAAGGCCAGGACAGTTCTCCCAGGCATAGACCAGCTGCTCACTGTGGATCTGAAGTTATACATGGGTAGGAGGGGAGAGCCCTGTCAGACCACTACAACTAGGGTTTTTTTAACAAAGAAATCAAGTACTTTAATTCTCAATGTTTTAATGTGTAATATATTAAATATTCATTTTACTATTTTAAATGTTCCTATGCATTTATAATCGATAAGAGAGCTTTTCAAGTTTTGAAGAACAAGTTAAAGGTGAACGAATAATTATATTTTTGTCCAATTGATTAAGATGGGTTTACACACTGGCAACCTTCATGAGGATGTCTGTGGTTCCATAATACCAAGTGAGGACTTAACCATGTGTCTATGGGCACGTACACAAGCAAAACTAAAGATAAACACACACACACACACACACACACACACACCCCTGATTTGTGATAAAAGAAAACACACCAGGGAGAAGAGAAACCAGAGGGGTCCGTTGGTCGAATGCCCCTACCTGCCAGAGCCGTGTGTCACTTCTGTTCACAGCTCGCTGACCACAGCCAGGTGCACGGCCAGGTGCATGGCCAGGCCCTGCCAAGGCGATGGGGGAATTGCAATCTTTCCTTAAGCCTGGAAGTGGAAGGAAACTGGATCTTGGTGTAGAATAGTGTCTGGCCCCAGAGGAGAGCTCTGAGACTGGGAGTTGAACATGAAGGAAAGTCAGTATGACCCTAACTACAAGCCCCAGAATTTGCAAGAATCCTGGGGGAGGCCCTTGAGCTTGCTGCCAAGTGTGGAACAGCACAGTCGGAGAGCATTTGTAAAAATAGCGCAGCGGAGTGACCCTAGCCGAGGAAGGGCCCCTGCACACCACAGACTGGCACCTTGCATCCCAGCCTGAACCCCTCTCGCCAGGCACTGACTCTGCCCAGAGCCCCTGCCTCATACGGTGAAGCAAACAAGCCTCTGTGGTCTCTTCTAGAAATGCTGAGGGTGCTTTTGGTGGGAAGCTACTGTGCAGAATCAGGGACCAAGGGCAGCAATGGGAGAGATGGCAAGAATGATTTTGGAGCAGCTACTTACTGGGGGTAAGATTGTAGTTTCATTCAAACTGTCTGCTGTTTTCACCCAGGGATTTATCTGTGGCTTTTGGATGGTATCAATGCCGTCTTCAACGTGTGTCCACTAGATGGCGGGAAGTGCTCACCTATTTGAGCTGATGTAGGAGTCGGGGCCAATGAATGAACCCGCCACGAGAAGGGAAAATAGCTCCTCGTGCTGGCGGCAAAGGAGACACGCAAGATACAAACTACATCACACTGGAATAATACCACGGCTGTACTTCAGTGGCAGTAAATAAACACACACCAACACCACTAGAACCAACCCTGCTTTTTTTCTTCTCCCAAAACCTATTTAAATAGTCATATATTAAAGCTATTATATTAATCCTGACACAAAATACACATACACAATGAATATACAAGGGTGATTCGCTCATGAGGTATTACTTAGAAACTGCAGGTACAAAGTGGAAGATGTAGGGAATCATTTACAGTAAACTACTGAGCCAGTCAACCAGCCTGTGTGCACAGACTGCTTTCTGTGTGTGAGGCAGGCTGTTAGACTCTGCAGGTCACAGGGTACCCCGACAGCAGGGTGACAACACCTATGAGGTCAGGTCGCCTGAGTTCACAGCACATACCAGCTTTGACCTTGGGCACATTCCTTGGGCACCGAGGCTCTCCGTACCTCGGTTTCCTCACCTGTAAAATGGAATAATACCTACCGTACAGTGTTATTGCCAAGCGTCGATCTTTGCAAAGGATTTCAAATAGCGCCTGGAGCAAGGTAAGGGCTGTCTGAGTGTCATCGTTACCACATCACTGTTCCCTTTAGAAAGAAAGGCGCTGCAGGGTTCGCTGAGCACACTGTCTCCAGGACCTGGTAAGGGCTGGAGAGTGTGTCGGCCACTGTGCATGGGCTAAATGGCCTAGAGAGGGGGAGAGGTGTGGCTCCTGCCCGTGGGATCTAAGAACTTCACAGGGAAGGGGAAATCACACAATTAACTAAGCCTTGAGGACCCTGGAAGGGTGAAGGTAGTGATGCTGGTGACCTGGACGATCCAGACAGGAGGAAGCAGCGACAGAGAGGCACGTCCCGGATGGGAAGGGCTCATGGGTGTCGGAGCAGGAAAATCTGCTCAGAGGAGGAACAGCAAAAAAAAAAAAAGGCTCCCAGGCAGGGGCACGTGGGTGTGTGTGAGGTCTGCGAAGGCTGGGCTGAGTGGAGCATGGAGACGTGTGAAATACCCCTGAAGAGAGAGTGTGAGCCGAGTGACTGTGTGAGCCCTGTCTGTTTATTCCATAGGCAGCAGGGCCCATGGCACAGGTGACTCCCTATTCCTACCAGAGCTTTAGTTTCTTCCCAGGAGGCAATGTGCCCAGTCCCAGGTGGCCAGTCTTGACCACTGGGAGTCCCGATAATTTGACACCACTGAGCAAGTATCAAACTTCTACCTGGCTTGTGGGGTGACCACATAATCACCCCACCACCACCCTGGTGGCTTCTGAGAAAGTGTTTTTCTCTCCTGATAAAACAACAGAGCTTTTAGCAGAGATGGTCTCTCTGCTTTATCTATCACCCCATAGGGCGTAAGATCTGAAGCTATGGTGACCTTCCTTCCAGAGATAAAAAACAGCATGAAAGCCAGGATGACTCACAGATAACAAGACCCTGGTAATAGATGGGATTAGCTGAATCAATGGTGGCAACCTCCTATGTTTGGAATTCTTGTTATTCGAAAAAATAAGTACCAGGGAGCAAGTGAGCGGCTGCCGGCTGGGTGTGCTGCTCCAGGCAGCCGAACACACCCTACCTCGTGGAATCAAAGTTTCTTTTCTAAGAAAATATTCTATGGAAGAATTTCAAACACAAACAAAATAATAAGAGATTAACATGAGTCTTCACAATGGCCATTTCAACGGTCTCCAATACTTTACAAATCTTCCCGCCCCCTCTCCC
Source organism: Loris lydekkerianus (assembly GCA_963574355.1). NCBI lineage: Eukaryota > Metazoa > Chordata > Mammalia > Primates > Lorisidae > Loris > Loris lydekkerianus. The sequence goes on from CAUYPK010031409.1 coordinate 25,822, forward strand.
TCATTTATTCCCTTATATTTTCTTTCCTGATGGAGTTTAAGGCAAACCCTATATCTCGGAGCCATTGCTCCTATAAATACTCTGGGTACACATCATCCTGGAACCACAAAGCCATTATCACAGCTTACCTAATGAATAATATTTCATAATATTACTTACCACCTATTTGTTTTTGTTTTGTTTTTCAGGGCAAGAAGATAATTCCAGTGACATTGTGTGTTAGAGAGGAGAAACATCAGAAGAGAGACGAGCTGGGTGTTCATTGCTACAGTTGTTGCTAAAAGCTTTGGTTTAGACTTGGAAGGGCACAGAGCGGGAGAGAGGGGAAGGAGTCTTCAGAGTACGGCAGGAGAAGAGGAGAGCAGAGCACTAGAAAATTTAATGGACTTGATTAGGAATTTAATTACATGATTCAGTTTACACAGAATTGAGACATGCATTATTTAGGGACACAGCTACATTGAAAAAGATTGTGTCATGTCTCAAATTTTAAAATTTGACATTAAATAAATGCAGGCACGCACACACACATGTGCACACACATGTGCACACACAGACACACACATGCACACACAGACACACGTGTGTGTATATTTCTAGGCCTCAAATAGTCTTTCGGGAAGAAGAAAAAAGGCAGGATGAGTGCACCCTGGACTAGCATTTACCAGCAATGTGAGCTTGGGCAAGTTCTTTTTTTTTTTCTTGAGACAGAGTCTTTCTCTGTCACCCTAGGTAGAGTGCTGTGGTGTCAAAGCTCACAGCAACCTCAAACTCTTGGGCTCAAGCGATCCTCCTGACTCAGCCTCCCGAGTAGCTGAAACTACAGGTACCTACCACAATGCATGGCTAGTTCTATTTTTATTAGAGATGGGGTCTTGCTCTTGCTCAGGCTGGTCTTGAACTCCTGAGCTCAGGTGATCCATCCACATCAGCCTCCCAGAGTTGGGTCAGGTCCTAAAATCTCTGTTTCTTCTTATTTGTCAAGTCAGGATGATCACGGCCTCTACCTAGAGGGGTTGTTGAGAGGATCAAGTGAGTTAATGTAAGTATAGCACTTAGAGCAGTGACTTGCACGGGGCAGAGTCACTTTGTACCGTTAGCATGGGAACCGCTCTGACTCTGTTCTGCGCTGTGCACTTAACTGACGCACACGTTTACGTTCCATTAAAGTGCCTGGATACAGCCAGGTAGCCATCTCTAAGCGTTTCTCTGCATCTTAGGAATTAACTTCATTAATTAAGTAATTAATTAAGGCCTTAATTAATTAATTAAGGCATGTAAGATGTTTTACCATGGTTACACATTTGCATCTGGGAATTTTGGGGGCAAATCTCTCCACATAAATTTAGAAGTCCAGAGCCTCTCTGAAGACTGTACTTCACAAAATAACCCTCTGCACAGACGTGCTCAACTAGCAAGACGCCCCGGAAACACACACTTGCACTTTTTTCCGGCGTTCTGCACATCTTCACACCAGCCTACTTGCAGTTGTTGCAAATTTTTAATTCTAAGTTGCTTTACATGTCAACTGGCTATATCAGTATTATTGAAGTATGGGGACATTGCCTTTTGTTTTGTTAAATAATTTTTAAATGGAGGTAAAATTCGCATAGCATGAAATTAACAACTTTAAAGTGAATGATTCAGTGACATTTAATACCTTCAAAATGGGCACAACTGCCACTTCTATCGATGGGGAAGTTTAATATCTGAGAAGAGCAGTGCCTCTCACAGTCCCTCGGCCAGATGCTTTGTCCAGCATTAGCTCGGAGGCCCTCCGTGGGGGGTGGGTCTCTTCTCTTTGTCCACGTCACTCTCAGTCCTCCTCACTTGGCCAGGCATGTCCTATCCGGAGAGATAGGAAGAGGGAACAGATATGACTCAGCACGGCAGTGTGGTGGTGAATTTTATGTGTCTCCTTCACCAGGCCACAATGCCAGGTATTACATCAAAAATTATTCAGACTTTCTGTGAGGGTGTTTTTTGGGGATGAGATTTACATTGAAAGTGGTAGATTTGAGGAAAGGAGATGGCCCTCCATAATGTGGTGGGCCCCATCTTGTCAGTTGAAGATCTGAACAGAATAAAGACCAACCTCTCCTGAGCCAGAGGGAATTCTCCAGTAGACAGAGGCCTTTGGACTTGAACTTCAGCTCTTCCCTGGGACTCCAGACTGTGGCCTACCTTGCAATTTTGGACTTCACAAGTCTCCACAATTGTGTGAGAAATTCCTTAAAATAAATCATAAACCTCTTTTAAATTTTTATTTTTATTTTTAATTATTATGGGCACATGATAGTTATACATTTTTATAGGATATGTGATCTTTTGATACAGGCATACAGTGTGAATTAATCAAATCAGGGTAACTAGGGTATCCATACCCTCAGGCATTTAATATTTCTTTGTTTAGGAACATTCCAATTTTACTCTTTTAGTTGTTTTAAGGTATACCCTAACTTGAAAATGTCTTAGCGGAGTCTCTTACAAACAAAAGTCATAAATTTTGGTAAAGTCAAATTTATTGATTTTTTTTCTTTTATGGCATGTGCTTTTGGTGTCCTGTCTATGAATTATTCAACAAGCCATAGCTCCTGAGAACAGGAAAATGCCAGGGTGGCGCCTATGGCTCAGTGGGTAGGGCACAGCCCCATATACCAAGGGTGGTGGGTTCAAACCCGGCCCCCGGCTAAACTGCAGCAAAAAAATAGCCATGTGTTGTGGTGGGCAGCTGTAGTCTCAGCTACTCGGGAGGCTGAGGCAAGAGAATCGCCTAAGTCCAAGACTTGGAGGTTGCTGTGAGCTGTGTGATGCCACAGCACTGTACCAAGGACAATAAAGTGAGACTCTGTCTGTATAAGAAAAAAAAAAAAGAAAGAAAGAAAAGGAAAATGTCAGCCTTCCCTAGGTGTCTGAGGAGGCAGGAGGCCATATAGAAACTCAGAAAACCCGTCCTTGCAGATAGGAGGAGGGGACTTAGGCTGGATGGTGATGACCCTTATAACTGGAAGCCACAGGGGCACTTTGAACCACTTAATGGAGCCCAGCACAGAGGCAGACGTGATTCTAAACCTGAGGGGATGGTGCACAGGCCAGCACAGTCAAGTTGCATGAGTCAGTTTGGGCTGCTGCAGCAAAATATCACAGGCTGGTGGCTTAAACAATAGACACTTATGTCTCTTAGCTCTAGAGGCTGGGAAGTCCAAGACCAGGCCCTGGTTGATTTGGTTCCTAGTGAGGGCTCTCTTCCTGGCTTGTGGATGGCAGCCTTCTTGCTGTGCCACCACAAGACAGGGAAGGGGGAGGGGAGAAAGAGACACAGAGATAGTGACAATGACAGAGGGAGGGGGAAAGGCTGCAAATGCAAGAGAGCGAGTTCTTGTCTCTTCTCTGCTTCTTATAAGGGAACTAATTCCATCAAAACGGCTCCGCCCCCATGACCTCATCTGAATTTAATTGCCTCCTAAAAGCCCCACCTCCTAATGCCATGACATGGAGTGTTACAGCTTCAACAAATGAATTTTGGGGAGACACAGATATTCAGTCCATAACACAGGTGATGACTGAAGTCGAGTGACCCCTCCCACCCCCAAGATTTCATGGAACTTAGAACCGATTTATCAATGAGGTGGGAATTCAGTTATCCCTAAGTTGACTAGAAAAACAATCCTTTGATCTAAAAAGAAAAATTGCATCGATGATTTATCATGAATTGGCAAGAGAAAAGTTTGTTCAGGGCAATGAGAACATGGTACAAAGATAACCTTGAGATAGAGAAAAAAATGGCTTAGATATTTTTGTTCCGCAAGTCTGTTCTTGTGAGATCCAAATCCCTATGAGTATTCCACAGAGAAGAGGCTTTCTTCCCTGAAGCCAGGTGACAAGTCTGTTAGCACCACTTAAAGAACTCAAGAATGACACTTTGTTATTAGGTCTTGGTTTGATGGCATGAGATGTATCCCTTGGGCATCAACCACAAAACCAACACTCCCTCACCTTAGCCAAAACCCTTCTAAACACACATCTGTGGCTTTTGGCAAAAGCTCTCTGGGCACACCCCCTACATCTGTCTGAAAAACACCTGCCAACTCTTTGGGGGAGAAAACACACCCTGCGGATTAACTTCAAGTTTTTCTGGCTTCTCTGTCTTCATGCTTTGGAGTCAAAGATAGTACGAGGCTGAGATCAATATCTGCTGTTGAGGCAGGTTGCATTGAACCTCCATCTTATTCCACAGCATCAGCCAATTCTCTGTGCTATCCCAGGACTTCTGCTATTGCAGGTGAAAACGAGGATACAACTGCTCTAGGCACCTCTCCAAAAGGCAATATAATCTATTGTTATGTTTGGACTGAGATTTTTTTCAACATCGCATGAGTCTCCCTATAGGGATAAACCATTTCTCAGCTAATAAATATGTCTCCAGAACTATTCGCCTGGCTTTGAACTGCACATTAACGCAGATGCCCAACAGCAAGGATGGCCGTGTGCAGCCAGCACCCAGGAGTGAAGCGCTGGCTCTGATTTTCTTTCGAAGGGGAGCACTGTAAGGAAATCAATGAAAATTAATGCTCTTGTGTCTTGTGATGACTTCAGGGATACATTAAAAATACATTACTACATATTGTAAACCTTAAGGTTTTTCAGGGGGGAGAAATACTGTTAGTGTGTCTGTTTGGAGAAAGCAGTTTCTGAGAGCAGGGTTTGGGGGATGAGATTCTTGAAGGGACAAGGGGTATGGGTGAGAGTGGATTAGAACCTGCTTCTCCTCCAGGCAGGATTGAAGACTTCCAGGAATCCAGTGTTCTAAGAGAAGATGAAGTTTCCAATATAGTATTTTTTTTTTATTATAGATAAAAATATGCACCATAGATGTGGCCCGACCCATCATCCTCCCTCCACCCAGACCTCCCCCCTTTCCTCCCCTTCCTTGGTCCATTCCCCATAGTCTTGTGGTATAGTTGGGTTATAGCCTTCATGTGAAAGCTATAGTTTAGCTTCATAGTAGGGCTGAGTACATTGGATACTTTTTCTTCCATTACTGGGATACTTTGCTAAGGAGAATATGTTCCAGCTCCATCCATGTAAACATGAAAGAGGCAAAGTCTCCATCTTTCTTTAAGGCTGCATAGTATTCCATGGTAGACATGTACCACAGTTTGCTAGTCCATTCGTGGGTCGATGGGCACTTGGGCTTCTTCCATGACTTAGCAATTATGAATTGGGCTGCAATAAACATTCTACAGATGTCTTTGTTATATTGTGACTTTTGGTCTTCTGGGTATAAACCAAGTAGAGGAATTATAGGATCGAATGGCAAGTCTATTCTTAGATCTCTAAGTATTCTCCAAACATCCTTCCAGAAGAGACGTATTAGTGGGCATTCCCACCAGCAGTGTAGAAGTGTGCCCTTTCCTCCACATCCACACCAACATTTCTGGTTTTGGGATTTTGTTATGTGGGCTATTCTTACTGGGGTTAGGTGATATCTCAAAGTAGTTTTGATTTG
>CAUYPK010031410.1:0-32804 GCA_963574355.1 Loris lydekkerianus
CTAAGAAAATGCCAGGATGTGATAAAAATACCAGTGTGATGAAAATGTGTCAAACGGTCTATAAAACCAGTGTATGGTGCCCCGTGATCTCATTAATGTACACAGCTATGATTTAATAATAAAAAAAATAAAATAATAATAATTCCTAACAACTATTAATCTTAAATTAAGAAAAAAAAAACCTTATTAGAAAAATGATTATATTTCTATATACATGATGTAAATAATAGAAAATTTAAAAATTTTTAAACTACCATTTGTAATGACGACCAAAATTACAAAACGCTCAGGACAAATCTGATGTAAGATGGGTAAATGCTATACACCGAAAAGTACTAAATAGTGCTGATAGAAATTAAAGATCTAAACAAACAACAAAGTATACTATTTCTTAGATTCGAGCACTCAATATTGTTGTGATTTAAACTCTCCAAATTGACCTGTTGTTTCAATGCCATACTAATCAAATCCCAACATATTTTTTGGAGAAAGAAAAAGTTAATTCTAAAATGTATGAGGAATACAAAGGACCTGGAAAGGCCAAAACAACCTTGAAAGAAAAAAAGAAAAGAATAAATTTGGAGCAGTCCACACTACCTGATTTCTGATTTCAATATTTATTATTGTATGACGCTACAGTAAGCAAGGCAGTATGTTACTGGAATAAAGATAAACAAAAAGATCAATAGGAAATAATGGAATGTCCAGAAATAGAAACACACAATAGGGACAAAAATGAAAGACAACTCAGGGGAGACAGGATAGTCTTTTCAACAAATGCTGCTGGAACAAACTGGTATTCATATGACATAAAAGAAAGAACTTTGGTCAATATCTTGCACTATATATAAAAAGTAACTCAAAATGGATCATATAACTAAAAACGCTAAAACTATGAAATTTCTAGAAAAAATAAAAATAAATGACTTGAGTTAGGTAAAAAGGTCTTAGGTAAAATATCAAATGCATGGGAGCAGTGGTTAATGCCTATAATCTTAGCACTTTGGGAGGCTGAGGCAAGACCACTGGAGCTTAGGAGCTTAAGGCTGCCATGAGCTATGATCATGCCACTGCACTCCACCCTGGGCAACAGAGTGAGACCCTGTCTCTAAAAAAAAAAGAGAGAGATTATACATTGAACTTTATAAAAATTTGGAACAGTTCCAATATTTCTTTAGGAAAGAAAATAGTAAATATATTATACTTATGGCATCTATATTGTTTGTATCTAATAAAAGAAAATCCTTTTTATTTTCAAATAGAGTTGCGAGGCTAGAATCAAGAGACGAGAGGAGAGGAGAGGAAAGCAGAGCCTCCAGTGGTCAGAGAGAAGAGTCTCATCCTAAAATCTCAGAGTGTCTGGACCATACTGGACAGCTACTGGATCAAAAGGTGGGTCCTTGGACATAACACCTTGCTCTGTATCTACCAATTTATTTAGAGACATAAAACCGCAACTTGGGAATATAATAATTTCATGATCAATAAAAGTATATCTGAATGCAGTGCCATAATATGGCTTTTAGTAAAAAGTACCTGAAGGCAAAAGGAATATTAAAGGAAAAAAAATTAATCCACAAGGAAATAATAGCTGAAATTTCTATTTGCATATTTAAAATATATATCTTACATTGAACTGCAAAAACCTAGGTTCATTCAACTGCTCTCTGTTTAGATTTAATAAGCTATAGCTTCTTTGATAGATTTTCTTTTATTGTAATAAAAAAAGTATAAAATCAGAACCTTAATGTCTGTGCTTATTGATCCCTCTCTGAGAAAAGAAAATGTCATCTTCAGACATTTGAGCCAATAATATGTCACAGACTCATCACTACCCCACCCTGCTAATCATCTGAGCTTTGTCCTCATTAAAAGACTGACTCATATTACAGAACTGCCTTCTCAATGTGTTAAGGAAATCCTTGAGCTAGCTATTAGGCTTTGGCCCCATACTAAGTATCCACACCCAGATTCCTTCAGGCACTAGACTGAAACATAAATGAGTAAATCAAACAGACTGCATATGAATTATTCTGTTGACAAATTAGGCATAGAGAAATTATTCTTTACTTCCACAAAGAAATTTGGAGGCCCAGGACAGCCAAATTTTCTAAATTCTTTAGAGAAGACTGGTAGTGATATTTTCATCTGTCATTTTCAGGATTTTTAATGTTTAATAACTAATTTTTTTTTTTTAAGATAAGCCTTGGATGGACCAAATAAAACTCAGTGAAGGCAGTTTTCAGCCTAAGGGCTTCTAATTCAAGATCTTCTTCCTAAATTCCTTGAAAATGATATGCATTGCCATCTTCAAACCATCATTTCCAAAGTTCAAAGGGAGTTCAAAGATCTCTAAATTCAACCATTAATAGATATTGTTGATATTTGTGTCATCTCTACAATATCCAGATTCTTCCTTAATATCTCTTTGGACACATAATTCATTCACTACCTTCTGGAGCAGTCTTAGGTATCTGACTGCCCTCGGCATTTACCCGACATGCCCACCTGGATAAATCCACAGAGGTGCGCACCAGCCTGTGAGATAGAAGGAGTCTGTAAGTGCCAGGTTCAAATGCAGGAGCCACGGCTACCCACTCAACAACTAAGAGCAAAGCACTGAATTGATTCCTCACTGGAGTTTTCTTTATTTAACTGAATAGTGAAAGGGGAATAATTATTTCCAGAAATCTGTCCTATAGAAATTTTGGCATAACTGCACAAAAATGGATGAACAATCATTAGTTTCATTTATAACCACAGAAAACTGGAAACAACTCAAAATATCCACCACAATGTAAAATAATGTACAGTAAAAATATATAAGATCAACCTACATGTACTGACATGGAACTGTTTCCCAAATATATGGTTTAATGAAAAGGCAAATAACAAAATAATACACCCAATATTTCCTTATTTATGTAAATGTACATGTATGTATTTTTGTGTTATAAATACTATTTTGACACAGAAGAAAATGTCTGAAAGCCATTTGTCAATGGTTTTCTCTGAAGATTGGATTAGGCCTGGGAGTGGGAAGGTGGGTTAGGTACTGTTACCTTTTTTCTGTATACTTTTGTATTGTTTACATTTTTCAATGAAGATGTTCACCTATGTGACTTATGTTTTATTTTCTAAGAAAATAACTTTCAAAAAGAGGTACCAGCCAGCCTAGAAAACTCCTATAAGATATCTATGGGGGAAACCTCATGAAAAAAGGGAAAATGAAAGATTACATGTGTGAATTCCAGTCCCGATTACAAATTATTTTCCTGTCTTCTCAACAACACTACTTGACCCTGGGTATCCTATTACCACTCGCTGTGTTCAGATGACTGTATCTGTACATTATATAACAATGTTTATTGTGTTACTGCCAGAGAGAGCTGGGATTAGTGAATTATATACTCACTGGGACCTACTTCATCAGAACAAACAGTCATGGATAAGCTCACAAAAGGTGCTTCAAAGCTGTGGACAAACTCACAATGCTTAGTCTGCAGACAAATATTCTGGGGCCAGACACTCCCAGAACAATAGTAGCAGGATACTTTGCTTTGTACATGAGAAAGGTGAGAATAATGGAGTCGTGAACAGTCCCCAGGTAACTTATGTAATTGATGTTTCATAATGGATCCCCCAGATCAATGCTGAGGTCTGGAAAGAAATGACAGTAGGTTTTGATGGTGCCCTGCCACCCCCTATCTACCCAACATTCTGTCACAAATCTGGCCACAGCGTGTCTCTCCTCAACACCCTGAAATGCGACTCATCACCTTTTGAATAATACCTGAGCTGGAGAGCAAACAAGTCCTGCCTTTCTTGTTCTTGCACTCCCTTCCTCCCTCTTAATAATCTGGTAGTATTGGGATGGTCATATCTCCTGAATTCATACTATAATGATTGTCACCTTTTCTCCCCAGTTCATGTCGATGCATTTCATCTCCTAACACACTTCTCCATCCCCACCACTTTGGACCCCTCCTGCTCCTGATTATCTATCTTTATTCTTTCTTCCTTGTGCATTTTTCTGGAAACCATTGTCCTCACTTTTATTTTGCCCACACTTGGCTCACAGATCTACCCTTCCCCATAAAACCCTGTTTTCAAGGGGAGAAAAGTTCTAGCAAATTAATTTATGCTCATTTTGAAATGACTAACAACTGCTCACATTGTGGAGACTTTCTAGGCAAGGTTGTCAGATTTAACAAATAAAAGTACAGGACAGTCAATTAAGTTTAAATTTCAGATGGTAATTAATAATTTTTTATTGTAGGTATATAGTCCATGCAATATTTGTATTTTATCTGGCATCCTTATCCCCCTCCCCAGGTATCTGGATTTTAGCAATTTACCAACTGCTATGTAAGGTGCTGTGCTTGTACCATAGGAAGAAAGCAGAAGCACCAAAACTTCAGCTAAATGAAATGGACAAAGGCCCAAGAGGAGAACTTCAAGTAGCAACCAGCACATGGAAAACCCATTTTTCTGGTCAGAGCCCTCCCCCCACCAAACCTAAATCACACATCCTGAGGGCACGGTCTCCTCCTAAGTCTGACCTTATGTACAAATGCTCTTTTTTCTGTGAGCCCTCTTCTTTCTGCCATAACTCTCACCTCTGTTCTTATGACTTCCAAGTCCAGTCTTTTGCCTACATATCTCACTGGGTCTTAGATATCCTGGCACCTATTCTAAAAGCAGATTCCAAATAAGCTGCACACCAAGGAGGCTCTTGTTCTTAGTACAATCACGGTCTACAGACCTTAAAAACAAATAACCTATATCATCTCCTTCTCCTTAGCCATTTATGGCTACTAGGTCATCAAGATCTCAGAATAGAAATATCTATAAGGATACAAGAGGGAAGGCCAAAGGCAAGACACCAAATTCTTCCTGCATTCCTCTATATGTACATCTCACACACACACACACACACACACACACACTTGTTTGAATGTGGAGTACATTGGGATCAAAATTTAAATAGATTAACCCTGTGGGCAACCTTCATTCTTGTTCCTGGTTTAAAGCAGGACACAGCCATTCCCTAAAAGTAAATCCAATTCTACGTAACAGTAACAAATAATTCAGATTTCTTTCTGCGAGAAGACAGAGGAATACAACTGACACTAAGAGGCAAAGCTTCCTAAAAAGTCTTCATTTGACATCTCTGCTTCCTCTCAAGAGTTTTCTTTGATGACTTTCACCCTCACCCTCTTGTTGACCTTTTCTCCTCAGAGTTTCTCCATCCTCTGGTTCCAGAATAATTGCTCCCCCCAACCCGCCCACCCAAATTCTCCCCAGAAGAATTTTCTCATTCGTTGCAAAATTCATGGTTGAGACCTCTACTACAAAAAACAAATCAACGAAAGAAAAATTTGTAAATGTATTTAACGTAAGTTTTACAAGACACAGGACCCTTCAGAAATAAAGACCCAGAAGGAACAGGAAAAATTATGTATTGTTATGCTAAGAGTGATGAAGGATTGGATACTTGTGGAAAAGTACAATTGGACAAAAGTATATATAGAAAAATAAAAGTCTCAGTACCCCCAAACTTGCTATGGCAAAGGGAAAGTTAAGCGGGGAGACCGAGTGACAGTACTGCCTTCCCAGGTAACTGGCACTTCACAACCTCATGTCAGAGCATTATACAATAGCCAGACTCCACAGAAAGGCAAAAGGCCTCGGCACCTCTGCATGGAGGCCCTCACAAATTGTTCTTTGCTTACTTTCAAACTTTTCAAAGTATATAATATATCCCCCCATCAAAGAAGGACATGTTGACTGTAATTTTAGATCTACAATCCAAGATTAGCTCCAAAAACTAATGTCTGTTAGATTGTACACTGATGCTGCTTATCTTCCCATGTGCAGAGAAAAGGCGAGATCAATCATTCTTCCACTTGGCTCCCCCCTTTCTACGTGCCTTTATCCCTTTGTAAGAAATGTATGAATATTAAGTTTCCCAAAAACCTCTTTGGAGAACACAAGCCATAGAGGTTTTCCATGACTTGTATTTTTCCAGGGCGTAGAACAAACCTGGATTGATTGCTTCTCTTGACTCAGTCACTCATTTTTACTTAATAGGGATGTGATTTAATGGTAATGACTTATCATTTAAAATAATTTGGAATTTAGCAAGACTTGTTTCGTCAGACTCTTCTCTGTGTGCCGGGTTGTCAGAGATAAAGACATTTCTTTCCTCCAGAATGAGGGAGGACACCTGGAAATGAGAGCCATTCAGAGAAAGGTCAGAGAATTCTTTTATAGCCTGCTTCAAGGGAGAAGGGCAAAAATGAACAGTGTTTTCTCAAATGCCACGGGTCATCTTTAAGGGTAACATTTTTTCAAATCCAACACTACCAACCTTCTGATCTTTTTCTCTTTCTTTTTTCTTTTTTTTTGAGTCAGAGTCTCACTATGTCACCCTCTGTAGAGTGCTGTAACGTCACAGCTCATAGCAACCTCAAACTCTTGGGCTTAAGCGATTCTCTTGCCTCAGCCTCCCAATAGTTGGGACTATAAGCACCCTCCAAAATGCTCAGCTATTTTTGTTGTTGTTGGTATTGTTGTCATTGTTGTTTAGCAGGCCCTGGTTGGTTTCAAACCCACCAGCCCCAGTGCATGTGGCTGGCACCCTAACCACTGAGCTACAGGAGCCAAGCCCTTCTGTTCTTTTCTTATTAGAACAATTCAGTTCTCTCTGACTTCTGGGACGCAGCATCCTCATACCTCTTAATGGAAAAATATCCAAACTCTATAAAATAATCAAAGAGGTTTGTTTTAAGCTGAACATGTGTGACTAGCCCAGAGCACATAACCTCAGAAGGTCCTGAGAAAATATGCCTGTGACGGTAGCTGACTTACCGTTTGGTTTTATACATTTGTGGAGACAGGAATTACACATGAGACTCCAAGTCAATACATGGAGGGCAAACAGTGGTTTGGCCCCAAAAGGTAGTATATTTCAAAGGAGGGGCTTACTGTTATACATGGGTTTAAAGACCCTCTGATTTGTAATTGGTTAAAGAGATGAAGCCTTGTCTAAAGGCTTAGAATGTTTTTACTTAAGATAAGGATGTCTGTTACTCAGAGACAAGCTACCTACTGAATATTTACCAAAATTCACATGATCTACTAAATAAATTCATGGCCTGCTGATGTGGTTCAAGCTTTGTCTTGTACAGATTTAGGCCTGTTAATGAATTACAAAGCTTATCTCCAAGGGAAAGGGGCATGAGGAGGAAAGTCTGACCTCCCTTCTGGGGCCAGCAACTCAGACTTAAGGTAATTCCAAGATCCCTTTAGCCAAGAAAGGGTCCAGTCAGTCAGTTGAAGTGGCTGAAGATTTTATTTTAGTTTACACACATATCATCCCAGTCAACAAAGGACTACCTTTTGAAAACATCTGGGATTTTTCCATACAACTACTTTTCTACTTTTCCCTATATATTATAATTGTTTGTCCTATGACAGAAAATCAAAGTCAGCCTTGAATCGTAGGCTTTAAGGTAGAGAATTTATTATAAGTGGGAAAGAATAGAAATAGAAACAAGACCCATTAAAAAGCCTTTGCAAAAATATAAGTCTTCTTTCAATAAATCAGAAATTATGACAATTTTGATAAGGATGTGGCTGAAGTATTCTTTTATTTTATCTATAAAATCATGAACATTTAATACCATAAACAGAATTTTAAGAGAAAGTTTAAACTGTTGTGCAATACAAAATATTTTAAATATTTTGGAAGCAATTGCATTCCCACCATTAACTTACTAGTCAAAAACATTATTTGCTTTTGAAAGTATGTTCTTAAAAGACTTTCACTGGGAAACAATTTGTTCAAAAGCTCAAGTATGTGTAGTCAGTGACACATGATATGTACCCAATAAATACTTACAAAATAAATACACACATTCCTCATTGCATAAAAATAGCATGCCATTCAAATAATTAACCAGTTGACTGGCTTTATCATCTCCACCCCCCACCAGTTACTATGAATAAAGTCTCTATCTATGAAATATTCTCATAGAATAAAAATGGCTATAATTCTAACAAATAAATATTTAAAAATAGACCAGAAATTATCCTTGACTTATAAACTATGTAGCTTTAAAATTACATAAAATAAAGTTAGGATTAAAAGTTATAAACATGTCCACAGAGAAGAAAGCCAGCAAAAATTCAAGTCATTTTCTTTCTTAAATAATGGTTATATTGGAGGTGTTAAAAGACAAAAAAATCATACCAAATCTATTTTTATAGATCTTAATTGGGTTTTATTTGCAATTGTAGAATCAGGCAGCACTGTGCTTTAGAATGCTCTTCCCCTCCGCTTATGTAGGTTATATTTATAGCCAGGGAAAAGGAAATGATGTACAGAAAACAGAAGTGAAGTACAGAGATAGCCCAGTTGGTTACAGATCGTGTCTGTCTCATTGGGACATGTTTGAATAGTCGGCCACCCATAATAGGTTGAGATTCAATTATTTGTTTCTAAGTTAGGTTTTCAGTTCATTTACGTGCTGAGTTGGGTTGTAGTTAAGAGGCCTGTCAGCATCCTTGGGCCAATTTTAGTTTGATTTAACAGTTTTTTAATGAGATTTGGAAGACTTGGTTGAACATAATAAAGAATTTCCTGATAGTGAGGACAGCTAAAAGAAGAATGAATAATGAGAAATTCAGCATCTCACTTTCTAAGAGGCTTTATAAAAATAATAGTTCTTTATAAGTATCACTAATCTCTGTGTAGAATTCACAATATCATGGATGCAGGGCGTCAAAATATACTTCCGCTAGCTATGACATCTGTTTTTAACTATGAAAAACAAATAAAGTGAAAAATATTTCAATGAGGAACACAGCCCACTTAAGATAAAAAAAAAAAAAAACACTATAATCAGGTAGTATAACAACAAAAGTTCACAAAAATAAAAGATATGACAATTACAAATTATCTCATTACAAAGAAAGTGCCTCCAAGGTTACTCTTGAAAGTAATCATACTACATTTATTTAAAAATTAATATTATTCAAACTTTTCACTAATTTTCATGAATACCCTAAAAGATAAATACTAATCAGTCTCTTTACCTTAAATTCAAGAAGTACCATAAATTCAAAACTAGTAGGACCACATCAACAATCCTCAAGACACACTAGTAGATTAAATTACCACTTCACTCCAGATTAATTGTTATTAAAGAAGATAATCATTCAGCACCTAGCACACACAAGGCAATGTGATGGTAAGAAAAAAACAGCTAGATCCTTCCTCTCAAGAATTTTTTATTATCTAAATGAATACATATAATACATATATACAAGCACACATGTAAACAAAAAGTCTGGAGTATCTGACAATAAGGATGGCTGTAAAGAAACACATCTCCTAGGATCTCCTCATCAAATTATTTAAAACAACTAGAAGAAGTAATTTCTATACCAAAACATGCCTTCAGTGTGGTTTTAATACAGAGAATGCCAAACCTACAAAATAACTGCGAGTAAAAAATAAAAATCACTAAATCATAGTGTGTGATCTCTTACTCTGCCCTCCCTTCTTATCTAGGCATAGAGAAGATAAGAAGAGAAAAACTGCATGGAAGAAAGAAGCAGGGAGCTGGTAAAAAAAAAAAAAAAAAAAACCTAATGGTGAGTTGAACAACCTCTAAATTGATTGCATTCACTATGCACTACAAAATTAGGAAAAGCATTTAAGAAAATTGGAGTATAGACTACTGAGAAAGCATTTCAAATAGTAGCTATTTAAAGGATCAGGCACCACTGAAAAGGATTGGCACAATATAAAGGGACAGATGTGATTTAAAAGGATAGACCACATTTAAGGAGACAGTCTTTGAAATGCATAGCTCCAGGAATAAAAAAAAAAAAAAAGTATGACAGTACCAGTCACTTCATCTTAAAACTAACTAATAACTTTCTTTTATAATACCTAATTGTGTGCTTACACAAGAATTCTAAGAACTGGCCTTGAGAAACTAACTACAAAACCAAGTTTTCAAGGATCCTCCTTGTCCCCCACCCACAAATGCTAAGTATTTAGCCTTCAATTCTGTTGCAGTCTAGCTGACACCAAACAGAGAGCCAGATGGCCCACTACTCAAGATAATCATCAGAATAAGCTATGCTGACCTCCACATATGTTCTCCAAATTCCTTCCCTTTAAAACCCTTCAACCAGCTTCAGGAGTTTGAGATGGCTTTTGGAACACTGGTCTGCCATCTCCTTAGGGTGCTAGCTCTTGAATATATCCACTTTTGCTTCTGCCAACACTTATCTCTTGAGTCTGGCTTTTTCAGCAGCAGACTGAGTTTGGTTACAGAAGGAAGATAATCCTTAGGCAATTTGCCAGTGAAGGGAAAAGGGAGGGAAAAAGGAAGAAAAACATTTAGGATCCTCTAAGACAAAAGATAACCATAAAATTGGAGGATTCACCCATTAAACAACAAGCAAAAGGAAAATGTTAAATGCCTGAATTTTTCTACTCTTTTGGAAGTCCATTAAATGAGGAATCCAGTAAAACACTCCAATATCAGAAGAACAAATAAGATGAAAGTGGACCATGAATGGACAGTTGGATAGATAGATGAAAGAAAGCAAGGGAACAAGAAGGGTAGGGAAGGGAAGGGTAGAAGAGAAGAATGTAGGGAGAAAGAGAAATCAAAAGGTTTTCTAGAGATCTACCAGGAGAGTTTTGTTTATATCTCACTGGCCAGAATGGAGATTGCATGGTGACCTCTAAGTGCAAGGTTATCTGAAATAATGATTAATCTTTTCTAGCCTATAGCACAAGGTAGAAAGAGAAAACAGAACTTGGAAGCTATTGAGTAGCCAATAAACAGTGTGTGTTATACCTCTTACATGACTGAAATATAATACTTCCATCCTCACACTTGATTAGTTTATCAGGATATAAAAGGATAAGCTCAAAATTATGTATTACCTTAGACTTTTGAAGTCATTGCCCCATTGTCTTCAAGCTTCAGGATTATCATTAAAAATTCACTGTCATTTCTATTTTCTGTCTTTTATTCATGACTTGTATTTCCTTATCTGAAGGTTCGTGGGGTCTTTTTATCCCTGGAGTTTTGAAATTTTACAGTCAGTTACCTTGTTTTGTAATCCTTTTCATATTTCCAGGTCTGGAACATAACCAGTTCAATTTGCAACAAAGGGCAAACCTCCAGGCTCAATGCAGGATGGAGGAAGGGCAATCTTAGAGATCTGCATAATGAAGAAGAGAAAGATATGCTCCTTAAACAGACTTTCAACCAGTCCTCTTGTATATCCCCATATTGACATCTTAGCAGTTCCTGATATCTCCAATCACTAAGCTTTCCTTATGGGCATGGATTTTTTTTTTATCAGCAATAAAATGTCAACAAGATGAAAAGATAAGAGCAGAATAAACTAATTTTTTTCTGTATCTATATAGGATAGAAATCTATAAAACTCTTAGAAATAGCTGAAAATTATTGAAGTCTCCTCTCAATGACTGGCTACCTTGTATTACGCCTACCTGCTCACGGAGAACATCTTTAAAAACTAGACAAGACATTATTTTAAAAATACACAGCCTGAGCAAGTGAGACCCCATCTCTAAAAATAGTGGGGCATTGTGATGGGTGCCTGTAGTCCCAGCTATTTAGGAGGCTGAGGCAAGAAAATTGCTTGAGCCCAAGAGTTTGAGGTTGCTATAAGCCGTGATGCCACAGCACTCTACTGAGGGCAACAAGTGAGATTCTGTCTCAAAAAAAAAAAAAGAAGAAGAAGAAGAAGAAGAGAAAGAAAGAAAGGGAAAGAAAGAGAGAGGGAGAGATAAAGGAAGGAAGGAAGGAAAAAAAGAAAGAAAGAGAGAAGGAAGGAAGGAAGGAAAAAAGGAAGGAAGGAAGAGAGAGAGAGAGAGAGAGAGAGAAAAGAAAATAAAAGAAAGTTGTCACTGAAGATATGAGCCCTGTACCTTCATTTTTTGTTTAAGGCATGAACCATTTAGAAAGCAGCAACTGAAAGTAAGGACTATGGGCTTTTGGAAATACCAAGAAGATAAGGAGATAAAAATTAAAGTTCAAGGGAAAACAGGGCTGGCAAATATCCGAGGCCTTTTACTAGATTCATAAAAGGGTTTTAATTAGCCAAACTCAGCTTAAACTGCTTCCTAGAGCTCCTCAAAGAGATAAGCTATGCACCTCATAGTAAAATTGATGGAGGCTCCTGGCCCTTAGCACAGTGGTTACAGCGCCAGCCACATGCAACAAGGCTGACAGATTCAAAAATAGCCCTGGCCAGCTAAAACAACAATGACAACTGCAAGCAAAAAATAGCTGTGTGTTGGTAGCAGGTGCCTGTAGTCCCTGCTACTTGGGAGGCTGAGGTAAGAGAATCGTTTAAGTCCAGAGTTTGAGGTTGCTGTGAGCTGTGATACTACAGCACTCTACCAAGGGCAACAAAGTGAGACTCTGTCTCAAAATAAATAAGTTAATAAAATAAAATAAAATAAAATTGATGGCAACCAAACACAAGAAGAATAAGACAAGCCACAGGGAAGTAAAAGGGGGTTATTATCTTCAAAGGAACAACACTGAGACTTACATATGACTTCTCAACTGAGATGATGGAAGTCAGAAAACAATGGAATAATATCACCTAAGTGCTATGGGAAAAACACTGCCAATCCAGAGTTCTATGCCTTTTGAAAACATTTTTCAAAAATAAAACTAATTTGTACTCAAAAAAAGAAGAAAACTGAGCTAACTGCCAAACACCCACCACTAAAGGAAATAATAGAGTTCTTTAGGGAAATGAAAATGATCCTAGATGAAAGCACACAAGTACTAAGGAATGAAGAGGTAAATATGTGTTTAAATTTAATGAATATTGGCTATGTGTAGCAGTAACTAAAGTGTCTTGTGAGGTAGTAAATACCTAGATAATTAAATATACACAAAAATAGAATGACAAACTGTGTGAGGATAACAAATGAATTTAAAGTGTTATACAGACCTTTTATTATTCTGGACATGGTAAAACTAAAAACATATCTTATACTTTAAGAAGGCAAGTCCTCTTTAGTATAGTGGTGAGGGGGAAGAAAAGAAGCAAGAATGTATAGTGTAATTCCTAGGGAAACCCTTAAAAGAATAATAGAACCCCCCCCCAAAAAAGATTTTAAAGAAAAATAGAAAATAATTTAATAAACAAGCTTTGTTAACACAAAAGAATAAAAAGAAAAGTATAGAACAAGTTCAGTAAATAGAATATAAATGGCCAAATGTTAGATTTACAGATTAAAAACAAATAGATTAAAAATCGTCAGGCAGTGTTTTTCAACAGGAATAGTGTGTGACTCTGCAAATGGTTAAATTTGAGAAAATGGCAAAAACCTTTCTGAGAATTAAGTCTAGGAAGAACATTCAGATAGGATAGACCATGAGAATGAAATATCATTGTAAGGACTTTGAATTTTCTTCTGTTAATTAGAACTAATTCTGGAGACAAATGCTATTGTTCTCTAAGCTCTATCTTGGGAGGTGATGAATAGAAATATGAAGGAAGAAGAATCAGCTATTGCATAGGCTCTCATTCATTTAATACTTTGATTAACATCCCACAACACACTCCTCTCCCCATACATGCCACCTCTGAGTTTATCTGAGGCCATTATTAAAGACACACCCTGTGTATTTCGATGGCCTGGATTCAAAATACTCTTCCTGTGTGATTTTCAGAATTTTCCTGAAGTCGTTTTTGTATCAACTTTCTCATTCAAAAAAATGTAGCTAATCAATATTTACTCTCTGACAAGATTATGGTAACAATCAAGCAAATTAATCTAGGTAAAATTTTAAAATGCCTCATATATAATAAGTATTACAAAAATGAAATACCTAGAAGCCTTCACTAGTAAGAATGTTTCCTATCTCTGCTCCAGGCTTCTTCCATCTGTTTTGGGCAACAGATTCCACCCTGGTTTGTCAAGATAATCCTATACAAATTCTATCTTTCAGAAATTTCATCAAAATCTATTCCAAAGGTGGGCAAATACTTCTTAGATATAATATGAAAAATACAAACAAAAGAAAAATAAAAAATAGATAAATTGTATTTTATCAAAATCAATACTTTTGTTATTCAAAGCACATCGTTGAGAAAGTTAAAAGATAGCTTGCAGTATGAGAGGAAATAATTGCAAATATTGTACCTGATAAAGGACTTGTATCTAGACTAGATAAAAGATTCTTTTTTTTTTTTTTTTTTTTTGTAATTCTTTTTAAAACATTTATTCCAGTGACTTTCCAGATTAAAATTTGGAGGCAAATTTTTCCTTAACAGGATACCAAGTACCAGCATCTTCAAATGCTGATAAGCTGTTAGGTAAGTCCCACCAATTCACACTTCATTACCATATGCTACATGCTCAGATTTTCAGTCCTTCACAGCACAGCAGCAAAGTTATTAGGAAAACAGGAGTACCACAACCAAACATGTTAAGGCTGTACACAGTTCTGACACGGAGAGCCATGATCACGGGAGTGGTTTTCTTTAGGAAACAATTCTAGGACAAAACAACATGGGAATAGAAGTAATTTAAAATGTTCACACATCAAATGCAGGACTGCGACTCCACACTGCCATTTAGTATGCTTCGTATTACAGGATATAAAAACTAACCCCCATCTATGGAATGTTAAGCTCACACCCAAGATAGTCAAAGCCTCCCATTAATTCAACATCCCACACTATGGGGATGTACCAAAAAATAAACCAGCAAATGATTTCACCTCTTAAAAAAAAAAAGCAATTTACACTTAAAAAATGGGATGAGGTGGGATTCCCTCCTTCTTAAAAATGTTTCTAGAGCTACTAAAAAACTTGCATTTACAAAATAGTTGATAAAAATATTCCTCTGGATTGTACAAGAAGGGAGACAGGGGCCACTGAGAAGACATGGTATATGATGTTAATCAGACTCGGCTTCTTTCTCTCCTGCTCTGTCAGCAGCTGGATTCTCCTCAGTTTCAGTTTCTCCGTTTTCTGCTGGTAAATCTTCTTTAGTTTCTTGGTCAGCCACTTCGGCCTGCTTTCCCTTTGCTCCTCTTTTCCCTTTCGGCTGCACTTTTTTGTCTGAAGATTTATCCCTTGCTGCTGCCTTTTTTGGCTTCGTTTCCACTATCGCAGAAGCAGGTTTAGCTGACAACCGCGCCGACCTCCTCTTGGGCTCTTCCTTCCCCGCTCCTGCAGAGCTGACCTTCCTTTTGGGCATCTTGGCGGCGGGCAGGGCGCCTGCCGGGTGCCTGCGGGCCGCGGTGCGCCGAGAGCCTTCACGAAGCTGGGCTGCCTGGCCGCTGCCTCCTCCCGCCACCCGAGCTGCTGAGACCAGGCAATTGCTTTTTTATGTTAATTATATTGTGAACCACATTGATACTCTATTATTTGTACTAATTTTACATAGATTCTTTTTTATAGTCTATGTAAAAAATCATATAAATTGTAAATAACTATAATATGATTACATCCTTTTCAACTTGATTTGCCTCAGACTTCAGTCCATAAGTTGATGGCCTCAGGATGTAAACTGATGGTTTTATTTCATTTTCCATATAGATAACCAATTGTCCCAGTTCTTTTTATTGAACAACTAAATCTTCCTTACCCAATGATTTCAATGCCTCTGTCACATACCGAGATTCTATTTACACATGTTTCTGTTTCTGGGTTTTCTGTTATTTTACATTGATTATTTTATGTATCCCTTCACTAAAACAAGCACTAAATTTTCTTAATTAGTATAGATTCATAAGTTTTGAATCTGGTAGGGCATGTCCCCTTGATTTTCTTCTTCACAAGTGTCTATTCTTGGCGCATTGCTCTTACATGTAAATTTTAGAATATACTTTTGGGAATTTTGAGAATGACATTGAATCTATGAATATGTTTGGAGACAATTGACATATGTACACTAGTAAGCCTCCATATTCATGAATAGAAAATACCTCTTCATTAATTTAGGTATTCTTCAATGTCTTGAGAAAAAAGTGTATAATCTTCTCCATAGATGTCAAGTACTTTTCTGTTATATTTACACCTAGGTACCTGAGAATATTATTAATATAATAAGTGTCTTTTTATTTTATTTTATTTTATTTATTTATTTTCATTATTAAATCATAGCTATGTACATTAATGCGATCATGGGGCACCATACACTGGTTTTATAGACCGTTTGACACATTTTTATCACACTGGTTAGCATAGCCTTCCTGGCATTTTTTTAGTTATTGTGTTAAGATATTTATATTCTACATTTACTAAGTTTCACATATTAAGTGTCTTTTGCTCAAATTGCATTTCCAAAATGTTTATCACTTGTAATGAAATTATTCTATGTACATTGTTAATATAATTAGCCACATGGCTAAACACTATTTTTATTTCTAATAATTTGTGCATTCTTTTAGGTTTTCTGTGTAGAAAACCATATCAAATGCTAATAACAGCACTTTTGTTTCTTTTTTCTTTATTCACCTGTCTTTAATTGTAATTTTTTAACTGCATAGGCTAGAAACTCATATACAAAGTAGAATAGAAGTCAAGATAATACTTAGCCTTACGTCATTTCTGATATTACCAATTAAAATGTTTCCTGTAAATTTTTGCTAGGTTAGGAAGTTCCCTTCTATTCCTAGATTGCTGAAATTTTGTTATAAAAGGATGTTTAATTTAAAAACAAATTATGGGTTCGGCACCCATAGCTCAGTGATTAGGACACTGTACACAAATACCGAAGCTGGCGGGTTTGAGCCTGGTCCAGGCCTGCTAAACAACAATGACAACTGCAACACCCCCCAAAAAAAACAAAAAGAAATAGCCAGGTGTTGTGGTGGGCACCTGTAGTCCTAGCTACTCGGTAAGCTGAGGCAAGAGAATTGCTTAAGCCCAAGAGTTTGAGGTTGCTGTGAGCTGTGATGGCACAGCACTCTACTGAGGGTGACATAGTGAGACTCTGTCTCAAAAAATGAATAAATAAATAAATACAAATTATGGATAGTTTTGTCAAATTCTTTTAAAGATAACACCTTTTTGAGATATAAAACGCACTAGCAATATAAGAGGCTTCCTGTTTCTCTACATCCTTGCTAACACTTTATGTCATCTTTTATTATTATTATACCAATTCTAGTGGGTATAGATTTAGATCTTATTGTGCTTTTGATGTGCATTTCTCTAATGACAAATGATAGTGACTAATGATACTGAGAATCTTTTCATGTTCTTATTGGTTGTTTGAGCAACTTTAAAGACATGACTATTCAGTTCTGTTGCTCATTTCTTAATTGATTTGCTTTTTTCTTATAGTTAGGGTATTATTCACATCACAAATACAATCTTACTTCACAGAAAGATGCACAGTGAAAAAAATAAATTACGTTTTAAATCTTGCTGTTATACACAAAGTTAAAATGGGATTAGGTCTGTGTCTTACTCCTGGGATAGCTCAAGCCCTGGCTACCTCTTCCTTCAGCACAGCTACAGATGGATCTTTGCACAAATAACCCAGCCATTTATTCCCTCTATAAGGGAGAGGTGGAGGTTTGGTTTGAGTACAAGAGACTTTTTTTTTGAGATGACCTAATCTGGTGGTATATATATATTAACTTTATTCAAATTAATATGAGGGTACAATATTTAGGTTACATTGTTCTCACTTCCAGGATAAAGTTCTATTTGTAGAAGAGCCCCTCACCAGGGGGCGTATTATACATCCTTACAATGTGCACATTAGGTGAGATCCTGCCCTCCCTCCTTCTGCCACACGTCCTCCCCCCCCCCCCCACCTCCTGCTTCCCTATAGCCTTGAACTGGACTATAAAGTGTTTTATTGTTCTTATAAATATGTAATTGTTTATATATTGATTAATTTGCTTTTAATGTTGAGTTGTTTATATCTTCTAGACACAATCTTATCAGGTATGATTTGTAAATATTTGCTCTCATACTGTGTGTTGCCTTTCGCATTATTGATGGTATCATTTGAAGTAATAAGGTTTTGACTTAGATAGAATTCAATTTAAGTATTTCTTTCTTTTGACATCACGTTTGTGATTTGCTATTGTGTTTTCATTGAAGAGTTTTTTTTTTTAATTAAATCATAGCTATGTACATTGGTATGATCATGGGGCATCATACACTAGTTTCACAGACCAGTTGACACATTTATATCACACTAGTTAACATAGCCCTCCTGGCAATTTCACAGTCATTGTGTTGAGACATTTACATTCTACATTTACTAAGTTTCACATATACCATTTAGGTAATTGATTTTACTTTTTCTTTTGACATATTTGTGTCTTTGAACTTAAAGAGTGTTTCTTACAGACAGCATATAGGTAGATCATGTTTTATGTGTACAGTCTGTCAATTTGCATACTTTGCTTGGAGTATTTAGCTTTTTTTCATTTAAGGCAGTTCCTGATAAGGTAGGATGTTGCTATTTGTCTTTTATATGTCTTATATCTTGTTTGTTTTTCTGTTCTTTGATCACTGTTTCTTTGAGGCTATAGATATGTGCAAACAAGTTTAGAATTGCTATATATTTCTGTTGACTTTAGCCTTTTACTCTATTGTGACCCTCTCTATCTTTAATAATGCTTTTTTGCTTAATCTTTCACAATTTTCCATTAATGTTGCAAACTTGGCTTTCTCTTTGTCTACTATTTTGCCTGGTACGTGTCTTTGTTTCTGGTATATCTTCTCATAACCTATTATTTGAATGCTTCTGGGAAGGGTTTACTTTTTGAAATTATTGATATGTTTGTAATTATATCTGTCATTTTACTGTTTTGTTTCTATCTGAACTTCTTTATTCATACATCCTTCTCATTATCACTGTCCCCTAATTAAGTTATAGTACAATTATTACATTTTGTTCTTTTTCACAAAGATTTCCTCCAAATTTATCATCTAGAAGTTTTTTTAAAAATTTTTACCTTTTGTGTTTTTGTCTATGATTCATTTCAAGTAAATCTTTGCATATGGTGAGAGGTAAAGATTGAGGTTCAACTTTTCCTTCAGTTGTTAAAGATGATCCTTTTCACACTACTCTTGTGAGTTCAGAAATTCTTCCCGGAACTTCCAGATGTCATATTATTGGATCACTGTTTTTTTATTTAATGAGTTCCCTATTGATGAACATTTTTGTGTTCTGCATGTATGGCTAGAAAAATACTGCACATGTATCTTTGTGTCCTCGGGAAAGTATCCCTTTAGGAAAGTTTCTTAGATGAGTCAATGCTGAATCAAAGTATTTCCACATTTAAGATTTTAGTAAATTTTGCCAGATTGCTTTTTAAAAGGTTTGTATTAATTTATCATAGAGAAGAGGCAAAAATAAAATCATATATAGTATACTTATGAAACTTTCTCCAATTCCAGGCACACTAAAGAAGTAGATTTATACCTCGGAACATACAGTTCTTATAATTGTTAATATCTGCCAACTTTCCAAACTGAGGTTATTATTGGGTAGTACTCATTCATTTCTAGGGGAAGAGCCTTTTGAGGAAGATACCAGAATGGTATCTCTGGAATGGAAGATGCCATGTGTAGAAAATCAAAATAGTCAAACTGGTTTTGAACCCCATGTTTGAAGCCAAGGTTCTCCACATTTCCAATGTATTTGTAGTAGAGACATATTTCTTGAGACACTAACTAAGACATTTAGGAGGAAGGAGACATGTAGTTCCAGGCTGGCCATATTTCTTGATACTTATTACAGGCAGAAGAAGTTTTTGCCGAGGGTGTGGGAAATATCCTTCAAGGAAGCCACAGCTAGGGTATTGAAAACTCAAATACTATAGGGCCAGGCAGGTATTAAAAACAAATGAAATGAGCCACATTTAAGAAGGCTGGGAACTATGCCAATGTGGAGAGTGCATGCTCCTTTCTAAATGGAGAATTTGCTACTTTAGTTAATGGTTGTTATGAGCTAATGAGGGCCCATTGTTGTGAGAGATTCTAACAATCAGAAATTTATTAAAAATGTTTTGATATTTAAATGCAGATGATGAGTTTAAATGTTTTAAAACACTGAGCAGATCAACACAAAATATTTATGCAGGCTGTTATTTTCCCCTTTGAATTATTATTTTTTTACTTTTGCTATAGATAAAGGGAGTCTGCATATTAGGTTAAGGTTGAGTTTTGCTCAACTTCAGTGTAAGCTCCATCTACCTCTGGAATGAGAATGCCTGCCTTCCAACATCTTCCAGGTAAAAACAAAACTACCTATGGAAGAAGAGGAGTGAAAAGAGGGATGACCAAAGTAACTGAGACAGTCATAGAACTCTCAATGGGGGCTTTGTGGTAAGAGAACAGATCTTGGCATGCATCCTGACATGGGCTTTTCCTTCTTTTTTCAAGGAGTTTGGCAGTGGGCAGCTCATGGTTGGCTTGGCTGCTCAAGATTAGTCCTGACTCTGATCTTCCTCTTCTGCCACTCTTACTATTTGGCTTTTTTCCCCCATGGGTTTAAAATAGCTATTATAGCTCTAGGCATGGCATCCATGCTCCATACAAGGAAGAAGGGGGAAAAAGACAAAACAAAATGCATATATCTGTCTCTACCTTCTTAAGACAAAACAGCCTCCCCAATAGGCTTATCTATAAGACTTCTGTTTATGTTTAGCTGGCCAGAATCCTGATCCACGTTCACCCTTAGGCTGCAGGGAAGGCTTCCCTGAATAAAGAGTTCTGTTAGGAAAAAAAATGGGAATTGGATATTGAGAGGGCATGACCCATGTAAGTACACAGGACAAGTAATTCTAGGGTAAACCTGCTGTTATATTGTTCTCATGATTATGTTCATTTTCTATAGGCTGGATGCATCTGAAACCAGAATCTACCCCCGTCCCCAAGATTCAGAAGCTATGATGTAACTGAGGAACGTCAAAATAGCAGAAAAACATGTGGTCCACATCTCCATGACCCTCAGGAAAGTAGGCTGACAGCATAAATATCCCTTTCTTTTTCTTTAGCCTGGACTTGATGGGTTTTATGAAAAGATGGCAAGATAATCAGGGTATGGGCTGAGCACAAAGAGTGAAGGGGACTTAATTCTTCGCCATATTTTAATCCAGGATTTGGGTCCCTTAGGCTCAGCACTGTAAGCCAGAAGTATAGCATGAGAACCACAGTCTGTGGCTATCTTGAATCCAGTGAATGACCGTGAGCCCAAATTTAAGACTAAAGAGTGGCTAATGATTTGGACTAGGAAAAAAAAAAAATTATTTATGAAAAACACTGTCAGTTTTGATCCAGCTACTGACACCTAAATAGGATAGAGTACACTGCTCCACCAGGAGTCTTATCAGGGCCACCTCTGCCGTGTTTAAAACAAATAAATAAAGGGTTGGATGAGCCCCAAAGTGAGCCTTTGTCTTGGCTCAATTCTACTGCCTGTTCAGTGCTATCTGGCATTTGGAAATCTGATTTAGTCATTCTGTCCATCATTTCATTATTGATTGGTTCATTCATAAAATATTTGAGTAGTTACTCTATGCCAAGGAGCTGGGTGCAAAGTAGCTCTTGAAGTTAAAGGAAATGCTTCCAAGGTTATCATTTAAAAGGGGAAGTCTTAAGTGAAAGAGAAAGCTTTACAGAGATAGTAAAAATGTTATGGGTGAAGACTACAGGAGGGTCCCTGTGGGAATCTAATTTGAAAATCCACTGTAGAAACTTGAGGATGGCAGGGTCTGCCAAATGGACTCTTTTTATAATCAGCTATCTAGCAGAAAAAGGAAAGGGAGCCAGGCATGGTGGCTTATGCCTGTAATCCTAGCACTTTGGGAGGTCGAGGCAGGAGTATTGTTTGAGGCCAAGAGTTCAAGACTAGACTGGGCAATAACTAGACACTCTCTCTACATAAAGCAAAATAATTAGTTGGGCATGGTGGTGGGCACCTTTAAGCCCAGCTCTTGGGATGCTGAGGCAGACCAACTGCTTGAGCTCAGGAGTTTGAGGTTGCAGGTGACACATCAACACCCTGTCTCTTAAAAATGAGAGAGAGAGAGAGAGGAATAGGAAGTGAAGGAAGGAGACTTAAAGATCAAAGAGCAATAATACATCTGGAAGAGGAAGAAATGGTAAACCATAGAGTCAGGAAGTCAAAACATCCAGGGCAGAGAGGTTGGAAGAAATAGTCTTAGAATGGCATGGACAGGTGCCATTTAAAATGTTCTCTCAAACACTCTATGGTGAAATCATCCCACATCACTCGTGAGGACCATAAAGTTGAAGGTTCTCTTAGGTGTGAGGAGTGGACAACAAGAGCTTAAAGTTGTAGTCTCTTGAATGTTAGACAATTCATATTTGGTCAAGAAATCTGAAATCACTGTGGTATAATAATTGTTCTCTAACTTTAGGAGTGGCAATACAGAAGCTTGGAAATAGAATTGAAGTACCAGAATAAGAGAAAAACTATAGAGAATGCCAATTCATCACAAGAAAGACCCTCCTGGAGTATCAGAGAAAATAAGAGGCCTCCTCAGATGGGAGAGGATGTAGTTTCAGTAATTAAAATCTGTGAGGCTTAGAGCCAAATATACTGGGATTTTCTCTAAAGCCTTTAGCTGTTTCTGAAGCTAGATAGGCATGGAGATTAGATTATGACCCTGCATTTGTAGATTATATATTTTGCCTTTATACAGAAAGTCACATCATCCACACAAACATATCTATGCATATGGCATTTGAAATTTTTTTATCATTTTAATACATGCCCCCCATTTGGGTTTCAGTATTTGTGAACCAATTTTAATGAAAACTTTTTCTAGAGCCAACTTTATTGGAAAGACTGTAGAAAGCCTTCTAAAATACACTTTTTAGGGACCTCCGACAAGATAGAAGGAAAATGAGGTTTTCATTCTTCCTTGATTTATGTAATCGCTTAGCTTTTTTGATCCACTTTTGCTCTGAGAAGATGGAATAGAAATATTTTTAAGTTCTTAAGAATCTGTATGTAATAAAGCCTCTCAAAATAAAAGCTTATTTCAAATAAAAGCTATTTTGTTAAGATACTGAAGCTGAAACAGGTTAAGGAGAGGGAGAGGAATCTGGAATTTCAGAACCAATGTATTGTTTTGTGGGCTTTATTCTTACAAACAGTAAAAGGGTCTCAATGTACAATGGCTTTCTTTTTGTTCCTTCTTGAAGGAATCTTAGTGTTAGGTTTGATGAGTGGACACTTCCTAGCCAGTAAACATACAGAATTGAAATAATAAAGCATTTAAACACTCAGGGACCACACTCAGTCAATCTAATCCACCCACACACCATGTATCTACCTACCTTCAAGGCTATGAGAAAAAGGCCCAATAGACCCACTTGACTTGTTGTTTCCTGGCTGTCACTCTGATCCTGTCTCATACTGATACGAAACCCACAACTTCCATGTTGCCGCTGGCCCTTTAATTTTTTCATTGGTATTGAATTGATCTTCCTGTTTGATGTTCTCTGTTGGGTTTTAGAGAGGCTACTCCAATTTTAGTTTGGGTCCCCCAGAAACTAACTCCTCAAACTAGGCACCTCTACACAGCTGATCCTGCTCTTACTGTAGGTGCATAGTAAGGAAAAAGGGGTAGGATCCAGACACCCAGTTGCTCAGAAGCCACAGGAACTGAGGCTAGCAAGTAAATATAGTAGGCATGAAAAGTGTTGGGCCTATCCATTATTCCATTAAATTTCCAACCCAAAGGATCACTTTGTAAAATGGAAAGCTAATTAAGAGTTGAAAAGATTCTATCATTTTCTTGCTCCTGTCAGAGCCCAAGGCCACTCCATCCATCAGTAGTAAATTGTAATCAAGGTTACTTGATCTTGGGAAGCTAAGTGGAGTCACACAACTGTTCATCCTAATGTGTTCATAGGGTGCTAGTATAGAGTGCAGAAAGGTAGGCCTTCTCACCCTCTCTTATCTTCCCTATCATCAATCATCCTATCAAAAGACCTGGTTTCATCATGAGGGAAACAAAAATCTGACTTTTTCCAAGAAGGGCTTTTAGGTATTTATAGGCAATCTACTGTTACATGTATCACTGGTGGTGAGTTTTAAGAATAGAAAAAAAAATTGCAGTAGTATTGATGGCAATAATTTTATTTATATTTTTCCTTCCTTGGCTTTAAAACATGAATCAAATATACCCAATATACCCTCTAAGTAGGGAAAAGTTGTAGTAATGCTGCTGAGCAGAAGTTTTACTGCTATAGTAATTGTAAAAACACACCAATAATAGATTTTTTTTTTAAAGTGGTGGTATATTACAGTTGAATTTTAGTGCTTTGACTAAAAGCCAGGAAAAAATTAATAAAAATCTAGCTGTCATCAGTTCCCCCCCCGTGGGTGATATCAAAAATATTTTTTAATTAAATTTTAAATCTAGTTCCTTAAAGTTTTAAGTTATATTAAATGTATCATGTCTCTGCATAATAACTTTTATATGTCAATTATAGGGTCTAGTGAACAGGACATATCAAAGGTCTCTGACTTTAACTGATGGTGGAACACAAAGATTAAGCAATGATACTTCCAGATGGCTGAGGGTTTAGAGAAGAGGGAAAACACAATATACAATCTCTTATAGGTACAGTCAGTAGGAAAGTGCACATCAAAGAAATTCCATGGTAAGCAAGGGAAATAGGATTAGGAGAAGAGAGACCCTAGGACCCAACGGTTACTATGCTAGTGCCATGATGTCACAGACTGATAATCCTCTGTGGATATGGTTGGCAGGAGGAGGACGGGATTAAAGGAAAGAGAATTGTTAATGTAATAGGTGGGGGTCAAAGAGTAGTACCAAAGAAAGTGTCAAAATAATAGATCTGATTAAGCCTCCATCAATTATATTTCAGAAATATTCAACTTAACAAAGAATAAGTTGAAATTCCCTCTCTATGGAATTCAGCATATGTGCCAGGCCTGGTTGCAGGTGCTCTACATTATCTCTCATCCTCATACAGTCTGGGAGGTATTTTCACTCCCAATTTGATACCTATAATGACCCCACATTAATGTCTCTTGGGGCCTCTGTAACTCTTAACTCCAGGTAAAACTAACTCCAAACCTCAAAATCAATTACCTGTAGATGTTGAAAGATCAACCTGCATTTTCTAAGACCTCTGAGTCTTCCTCTGTTTCTTGAGCTACTGCTGCTTCTCATGTGGCTTCTGTCCACATGACCTTAATCCTGACGTAAAAATTCAGTTTCTTGTCCAGTTCTCCACACACAACCACTCTCAGGCATAAACATAGACCTCTTACTTAAAATATTGGTGAGCATGTAATTTTATGGCAGTTCTGGCTGGGGATAGGGCTACATCATGCATCACATCTTACTTGCTCTCTCTCTCTCTCTTTTTTTTTTTTTTCAGTTTTTGGCCAGGGTCAGGTTTGAAACCACCACCTCCGGTATATGAGGCTGGCACCCTACTCCTTTGAGCCACAGGCACTGCCCCTACTTACTCTCTTCTTACCTCCATTCCCAGCTCCCTCTTCCCTCTCCTCCAAAGAGTTCTTGGGCACTGCAAACTCTTCCTATGCATTTCATTTCAACTCTCACTGATGTAACTTCCACACTTGCTTAGCTGACTCCATCATAGTGCTTGGAAGACAAAATAACATTCCATTTAAAAAGATACACCCCAGATGGTGTGAGTCAGAGCAAGATGGTGGACTAGAGATATGTCCTTGACAGCCACTCTTGGTGAGAAGGGGACAGAGGATTTTGGCCACTTCTGGCTGGGGGAACGTACCCAGAAACATTGCTCTGGGGGCACAGTGAAGCAGTAGAAGACTCCAAGAGCCAATGACGAAGTCTGGAGCTGAGGAGGACCAGCAGAGAGGGCAGGTGCAGAGATACAGACAGATGTTAGCTGGCCACCCTTCCTTGGAGGACTGGAGGTGGGAAAGGGCTGTCCTGTAGTTTTTGTTTTTGGACTGGACATCTCTCTGAACTGCCTTGGAGGGGCTTGGACAAGAAAGGGAGCTTGAGTAGTGTCAGGCAGCTGAGACTGAGTTCTGGATTGAGGGAAGTCCAAATCGGTTTGGCTACAGGTGGGCCTCTATTGTGGGAAAGCCTTGAGAAAGAAACAGTTGGCAGGTCCCAATGCATGGCTATCTCTGGTGCACCTGCTGAGCTCAGGTGAGTTGAGTGCTTGGGGTGAGTTGAGTGCTTCCCCCTCCTGGGGAAAATCCTTGGGGTGAGTTGAGTGCTTCCCCCTCCTGGGGAAAATCACTTTGTTATCAGGGGGCACTGTGGGAGTTGGGTCAAGATGTTCCACCTGAGAGATCTGGTGATAGTTTTGGGATCCTAATCCTGCATGGAGGGCACACTAGTGAAGTGACCAGGCTCTGATTGGGGTCAAGTAGTTCAGGAGGACAGGTCTGGATTTCCTCTCAAACTAGAGAATGGCTTTTGGCCCAGAGTATTATACTCCCTCTCCTAAACCACAGTGCCACCTGTTTCCCAGACAATATATTGCAATTTAAATGTGTGTGTGTGTGTGTGTGTGTGTGTATAGATACTCACATAAATATATTTTTCTTTTTTTCTTTGCTTTTTCCCCCCAATTTTTTCCTTAGTTTTTTCTCTTTTTTGTTGTTGCAGTTGTTGTTTTTTGTTTGGTTTGGTTTGGTTTTGGTGTATATTTTTCATTTTTACTTTCTTCAACAGCAAGGGCTCCTCCATTTTGGTTACTTTTTTCAGCCCCATTTATTCTTTATTTCTTTTTATTTCTATCCTCTCTTCTTCCTTTGGTAGATATTTTTATTCTCTTTATTTATCCACATAAGTTTCTCATACAACAACTAAGATACCACTCATTTTTCAGCAGTTTATATAATTGTATTTTTAACTTTCTTTGTCTGTTTTTATTATTTTTTTCTTTTCTATTAGGACTGGGGATAATGGCATTGGTCTGGATGGGGGGGTGTCCTTATAGTTTTGGTCTTTGGAAAGGTTGCATTGATAAGTCCCCAATGTGACATACTGCTTATTTTTTGCTATATTGGAAAAGGTGGTGCCTTATTTTTGCCCAGGCTGAGAAGGAGATCCTGACCACATGGGACCTACCAAAACTGGCCTCCCAAAGTCCTAGAATTGTGAGTATGGGTCAAAACGCTCTGTTGAACACCACCACTTCCCCTGTGGCTCTCTATCCCTCTTTCTGTCCTTCTTCTGTACCTTTCTTCAACACTTTACCTTCACCCCCGCTTATATTTCTTTCTATATCTTTTTCTTTCCATTCTACCTTCTTGTTCTTTACCCTTCTCTTCTTTTTGGCCTTATACCTAAAGGCCACTTCAAAAGAGACAAGGTAATTTAAAGTGAAGGAAGTAGTGAGAGGAAAAAGTAGGTTAAGGAAGTGAATAAGAAAAAAACACACACAAGGAGGAACCAGTACAAAAACTCAGGCAAGGAAAACTCAGAACAGACCAATCCCTCCAGGGAATCTTGAGGTAGCTACCACAGAGGATTCCACTATAAATATTTAATGAAAATGACAGAAAGTGAATTTAAAATATGGATGGCAAAGACAATAAAGGGAATTGACGAGAAAGTGGAAAAACAGAACCAAAAAATTGATGAAAGATATGAAGAATATGGAAAGGATATTGCAAGAATTAAGGAATTGAAGTGGTCAGTCAGGGAACTTAAAGATGCAGTAGAAAGTATCAACAAAAGATTAAACTGTGGAGAAGAAATAATCTCAGAACTTGAGGATAAAGATCTTGAGTTAACCTAGGTAATTAAAGAGCCAGGAAAGAAGTAAGAGAAAGCAGAGTAGTCACTCAGACATAATGAGGACTTCACAAAGTGTTCAAACATATGCATTATAGGGATCCCTGAAGGGGAAGAAGGACATCCCAACAAATTGAAGCCCTACTGGATGATATCATAAATGAAAATTTCCCCAAGTTTCACTAAAGATTCTGAAACACTCCTTCAAAGGGATATCAAGCTCTAGGTCAATTCAACATTAATAGAGCATCTCCAAGACACATTGTAATATACCTGCCCAAAGTCAAGACAAAATAGAAAATTCTGCAAGCATCTAGGAGTAAATCCCAATTGACAGACAGGGCAAGATCCATCAGGATGAAAGTGGAGTTCTTAAATGACACTTTTCAACCAAGAAGAGAATGATCATCTACCTTTAATCTACTTAAAGAAAACAATTTTCAGCCCAGCATTCTATGTCCTGCTAAGGTAAGCTTTAAAATTGACAGAGATGCACCTTAGATGTGGTGCATGTTAGAAAGGGTATAGGAATTATACCATTTAGGGTATAATAGGCATTATATTGCACTAATGTACACAGCTATGATTTAATAAAAAAAACTTATATCTCATGTGACTACATTCATTTACCCTTCATTTTTCATTTCTGTTTCAGTGAAATTCATATGGCATAAATGTAATCAGTTTCAAAGTGTACATTTAGGACATTTTCAGTCTTCTACAGCCATCACCTACATCAAGTTCTAAATCATTTTAATAATCTTAAAAGAATAACAGTTTTCATTAATCAGTCACTCCCCATTAAGCCCTTCCTCCCTGCTTGTGACAAATGCCCATCTGCTTTTTGTCTCTGAGGATTTTAATAATACTGGATATTTATAAATGGAATCATTAAACATGTGACCCTTTGGGTCTAGCTTCTTTTAGTTAGCCTAATATTTTCAAGGTTCACATTTCACATTATAGCATTTATCAATACTTGACTCCATCTGTGGCAGACTAATATCCCATTGCATGGATAAACCACATTTTGTTTGTCTACTTATTCATTAATGGACATTTAAGATATTTCCACTTTGGGCCATTAAAAATAGTTCCACTGTGCCCATTTGTGTGCAAGTTTTGTTTGAGCATGTTTTTTTAAATCTCTTTAGCAAATATCCAGGAGTGGAATTGGGAGGTCATGTGATAATTCTGTTTTTAGCTTGAAAAACCACCAAACTTCATTTCACAGCAGCTCTACCACTTTATATTTCTATCAACAATTTCTCTACATCCTTACGAACACTTGTCATTTTGCATTTTTTTACTATAGCCATCCTGGTGGGAATGAAGTGATCTCTCACTGTGGTTTTGATCTGTAGAGGTATATATAGTCACACGGGAATACGAAATTCCGGTATCAGTAGTACTTTCTTATGATCATTTTTTATAACTGTAAATTCAGGAAGGTTGGGCTTTCCTCTTTTTTTAGTAGTCAATCAGTTAAAGGTTTTAAAATTTAGTTAGTTTTTTTTTTTTTTTTAACAAAGAACCAATTGATGACTTTGTTGTCTTTTCCCTGTCTGATCTCACTATGGTTGTGATTAATGGTGTTGAGCCTCTTTTCATGTACTCATTTGTCATTATTTGGATATCTTCTTTACGGAAATGATTATTTAAGCCCTTTGCCAATTTTTAGTTAGATTGTCGTCATTGAGTTGTAAGAGTTTTCATGGATTCTGGGCACTAGACCTTTATCAGATCATAATTTGACTCTCCTATTGTGTACATCGTCTTTCCCCCATCTTGTTTATGCCCTTTGATGACAAATGTTATTTTTTTATTTTCTTGAAGTCCTATTTACCTAGTTTTTTGTATTACTGCTGTGCTTTTGGTATGATATCTAAGAAGCCATTGCCAAATCCAAGGACATGAAGATTTACACGTTTGTTTTTATCTAACACTTTTATATTTTTAGCTTTTCCATTTGAATCAATGGTCCATTTTGCATTAAGGTTTTTGTTTTGTTTTGTTTGTTTGTTTGTTTTTCAGGTTTTGGCCGGGGCTGGGTTGGAACCCGCCACCTCCGGCATATGAGGTCGGTGCCCTACTCCTTTGAGCCACAGGTGCTGCCCGCATTTAGTTTTTTATATGATATGAGATGGAGTGTGATTCAGCAGTAAAGCTATCTAGTCCTTGGCTTTTTATGGATGGGAAGTTTTGGATACAGATTCAATCTCTTTACTTCCTATAGGTCTATTCAGATTTATATTTTCCTTTTGAGTCAGTTTACATAGTCTGTGCCTTTTAAGGAATTTGTCCATTTTAGTTTTCCAATTTGTTAGCATACAGTTTATTCATAGTGATACGGGACAGGTGGCGCTCCAACCAGCTCAGCCAAGCTGAGCTGGAAGACCTGACGCCTTAGCCCTGGCGCTGTTGGTGCGGTGGCAGCTAGCAGAGGAACCACAGGGCTGGAGGGTAGGCGGCGGGGGGCGGGGGGGGGGGGCGCATAAGAGGCTCCAGTAGCCAGAGGGGACACACAACTGCTGGGGAGATACCAGCACCTTAGCTTTTCCTCCCTTTGCACTTGTGGCTGAACGGAGAACCCCCTATTTCCTAGGCTTGGGCAATTTCGTGTAAGTTTCCTAGGCCTGGGAATGAAAGGGAGTGTAGCCATTCATTTGCTACTGAGTTCCAGCTAAATGTAACTACAGAGGATCCCATGTGACTATATATACCTCTGGACAAAGATCCCAGAGGGAGACAGAGAGGGAGGGAGAGAGCTTTTTCCCCCGCCACTTGGTTTGTTTCTCTCTGCCAGGAGCTTTGGTGTTTGTTTTCTTTTCTGTAAATAAATCCTGTCTTACCACTGATCTGTGGTCCGTGGATTCATTCTTCAAATTACGGAGACCAAGGACCTACTGAAGACGAAATTCCGGTATCAGTAGTACTTTCTTATGATCATTTTTATAACTGTAAATTCAGGAAGTTTGGGCTTTCCTCTTTTTTTAGTAGTCAATCAGTTAAAGGTTTTCAAATTTAGTTTTTTCATTTTTTTTTTTTTAACAAAGAACCAATTGATGACTTTGTTGTCTTTTCCCGACTGTCTTTCTAGTCTCCTACTATATTCCCCTGCCCTGTTTATTATTTCCTTACTTCTCCTGGCCTTGGAATTAGCTTGTTCTATTTTTTACTATCTGCTTATGGTGTGAAGTTGAATTATTGATTTGAGATTGTTTTAATTTTGAAACTTATGAATTTATAGCTATAAGTTACCCTTCTAAGAATTGTCTGTCACTGCAACCCATAAATCCTGATAGGTGGTGTTTTAATTTTCATTGATCACAAAATATTTTCTAATTTTACTTATGACTTTTTTTTGATTCATTGGTTGCTTTAAGAATATGTTCTATGTTGTGTAATTTCTACATGTTTACGAATTTTCCAGTTTTTCTCCTGATATTAGTTTCTATTTTTTAATTTCAAAATATAAAGAAGTACAAATACTTTGTAACATGGATATGAAACATAACAATTAAGTTCGCGAACTTATCTTAGAAGAAATGCTACATACCTCACTGCTGAATGTCACTATGGTCACCTTTGAAGTACTCCCCTTGGCCATCTGGTGACTTTAGTGATATTCAGCAACAAGGTATGTAGCACTTTTCCTAGGATGAGTTTGCAAACTTAATTGTCAGACCTTGTTCAGAAATAGTTTTGATGGCCATTCCAAATAAAGAGTTTCAAAATTTCTTTGAGGGGTGGACTAGGCTCTGGCATTGGTGCATAGCTTTCCAAATGGAGTTCTTCTAAGGCAACTGTAGTGATACTCAGCAATGAAGTATGTAGCACTTTTTCTAGGATGAGTTCAAGAGCTTATTTTTCTGACCTTTTACATACCATAATGTGAAAGTCAGGGCTTTAATACCAGAATAGTGTTCATTGTACCTGATAGGTAATTATTTGTCGCCCACCCTCCTCCCAACCTCCCCTTTTCTTGATTTCCAATGTCATTTATATCTCCCTGTGCCAGGGGTATACCCATCTTTTAGCTCCCACTTGTTAATGAGAACATGTGGTACATGTTCTTCCATTCTTGAGATACTTCACCAAGATAGTGGTATCCTAAACTGGATCCAAGCATCCAAGTTGCTGCAAAAGATATTATTACATTCTTTTTTATAGCTTTGTGGTATGTTATAGTATAAATACAGGGTCCAGCAGACATAATGCCTTTTTGTGTTTGAGTGTGTAACATAACTGTTACACAATTACATGCACAAATAATGGCACAAAAGGTGCCCCTTTTATAAACTGCTAATCTATACCAATCTTTTATTACCAAATTATAAGCATGTGATTCTGCTACAATGATCTATGATTAGTGATCTTTTATCTGACTTGTCTTGGGGCAATGCAAACTGTGTTCATATAAAATGGCAAATTTTATTGATAAATGTTCTGTGTGCTCTGACTGCTCCATTGAACATTCATTGGTCTATCTCTCTTCCATTCTTTGGGTCTTCCTATTCCCCGAGACACACCAATATTAAAACTAGGCCAAGTACTAGCTCTATAATGGCTTCTACATGTTCAAGTGAAAGGATTCACACATCTCTCACTTTAAAACGTTGAAATGATTAAGCTTAGTGAGGAAGTCACGATGAAAGCCAAGAACAGTTGAAAGCTAGGCCTCCTGGGCGAAATGGCCAAGTGTGAATGCAAAGAAAAGTTCTTGAATGAAATTAAATGTGCTAGTCCAGTGAACACACAAATAAGAACAACAGCCTTACTGAGCAAGTTTTAGTGGTCTGTTTAGAAGATCAAAGAAGGCACAACATTCCCTTAAGCCAGGGGTGGCGAACAAGTTCGACTACGCGCTCGGAGATCGCTCCTCAGAGGTCCCTCCTCAGAAGCAGCATAACAAAATCCAAACTTGGCAAAGAACCACAGTATACAAAATAATGATAAGAGGCAAAGAGCCGAAATTCA
>CAUYPK010031413.1:0-37149 GCA_963574355.1 Loris lydekkerianus
ACCCTGGTGGAGACTGACCCATCACAAACGGTGCATGGGATGGCGGAAGAACTGGGTGTCAGCTGCCATGTGGTTTTTGATGGTTTAAAACGTATTGGAAAGGTCAAAAAGCTCGAAAAGTGGGTGCCCCACGATTTAAACGATCAGCAGAAATTGTCACATTTCGAGGTTTGTTCTTCATTGCTTTTGCAACCAAAACGATCCTTTTTTGCACAACCAAAATGATCCTTTTTTGGATTGGATCATCATGTGCGATGCAGAGTGGATTCTCTAGGACAATAGGAAATGTTCAGGACAGTGGTTGGACACTGATGAGCCACCCAGGCACTTCCCAAAGGTAAAACCCCACCAAAAAAAGATCATGGTTACTGTATGGTGGTCAGCGGCTGGTGTGATTCACTATAACTTTCTGCAACCAGGCCAAACCATCACAGCAGAGTCCTACTGTGAGGAAATCGATGAAATGTACCGAAAATTGCGTCAGCAGCAACCAGCACTGGTCAACAGAAGAGGTCCGATCCTGCTCCACGACAACACCCAGCCGCCCGTCTCACAAATCACCGTCCGAAAATTAAAGGAATTGAGAATCGAAGTTCTGCCCCACCCACCATACTCCCCAGACCTCTCGCCAACAGACTACCATCTTTTCAAGCACTTCGATAACTTTCTCACTGGTAGAACCTTTGCCAATCAGGACCTAGCAAAAACGGCCTTCGTTGACTTCATCAAATCCCGAGCACCCAATTTTATGCCAACGAAATTAATCAACTTGTGTTACATTGGCAAAAGTGCACTGATTCAAATGGCACTTATTTGGATTAAATATTCACTGAGATATTACAGTTTAAAGTAGACTCATAAAAATGGACAAAACTTTTGAAATGACCTATATTAAGGTGGAAGCATGCTAGCTATGGAGATGATTAAAATAATGTTGGAACTTCATGCACAGTTCCTCCCCTCTAGCTGAATAGGGTAAACAAATGCAAAGGCATTCTCCAAAGTTAGTTGAAGAATCCCTCTCGCTAGTAAAAAGCAGAAACAAAGCTCAGCGCCTGTAGCACAGTGGTTACGGTGCCAGCCACATACAACAAGTCTGGTGGGTTCAAACCCAGCCTGGCCCAGCTACATAACAATGAACAACTGCAACAAAAAATAGCCAGGTGTGGGGCAGCACCTGTGGCTCAAAGGAGTAGGGTGCCGGCCCCATATGCCAGAGGTGGCGGGTTCAAATCTAGCCCCGGACAAAAACTGCAAAAAAAAAAAAAGAAAGAAAGAAAAAAGAAAAAGCCAGGCATTTTGGCATGCACCTACAGTCCCAGCTACTTGGGAGTCTGAGGCAAGAGAATCGCTTAAGCCCAGGGAATTGGAGGTTGCTGTGAGCTGTGCTGCCATTGCACTCTACCAAGGGCAACATAGTGAGACTCTGTCTCAAAAAAAAAAAGAAAAAGAAAAAAGAAAAAGCAGAAACACTCAATGGACCTCTCACAGCCAGTCCCCCTCTCCCCAGCTCTGCACTGCTGAAGCCAAGATAGGCAAGTGCCAAACTTGTGTTTCCCTCTACTCTATCTCCCCTTCCTAATCTTCACACATAAAACATCCTGTTGACAGTCCAAAAACATACCTATTCGCTGCACAGCATGGACAATTGTAGAACCACTTCCAATTCCCAGCACTTGGTTATTCTAAAAAAGGGAGGGAAGAAAAAATAAAACTTATTAATACAGCATTTTATTCCTTGTTAGCGCACTTTCTAGGGCTATAAAATTATTATTCACCAAAAATTGACCAGCAATTCACCAACAAAAGTGTAAGGTTAGTACTGTTCCTAATTTATAAAAACAGAACCATGGAACCTCAAAGCTATAATTTGTCAGAGTCAGAATTAAACAAACCAAAAAAAAAACTGTAACTTAGCACAATGCCGGATGGTCCATTAATCAACAGAGCTCTCCTCCCTTCATTTCTGACACTCCCAACATCACCATTTCCTAACCACATTCTACTAGACAAAATGTTTGGCTTAATTACTTAACAATTATATAGCAACTTAAACCAATCTCACAGAAATGGCCTGCAGCAGATAAAAACACTTGAAAAAGATTCCCGGTGGGACAGCGCCTGTGGCTCAGTGAGTAGGGCGCTGGCCCCATATTCCCAGTGTGACATGTTTAAACCACGCCTTGGTCACACTGCAACAAAAAAAATAGCCAGGCATTCTGGCAGGCGCCTGTAGTCCCAGCTGCTTGGGAGTCTAAGGCAAGAGAATCGCTTAAGCCCAGGAGTTGGAGGTTGCTGTGAGCTGTGACGCCACAGCACTCTAACAAGGGCGATCAAGTCAGACATGAAGGAAGAAAAGGAAGGAAAGAAAGAAAAGAAAAGAAAGAGATTCCTGGCCAACCCCAGGTTAAGTAATCAGAAAGAAAAGACCCTAAGAAGAAACAACAGAGCCTAGGTAAAGGCAGAAAGCTGGGGTTTCTACTTCAGTGACTTTTCATACAAGCTTACCATCTAGAGCAGTGGTTCTCAACCTTCCTAATGCCACAGCCCTATAATACAGGAACTCACAAATCAAAAGCCACTGGCTAGAATCCACAGAGAACTCAAACGTATTACCAAGAAAAGAACAAGTGATCCCATCTCAGGCTGGGCAAGGGACTTGAAGAGAAACTTCTCTGAAGAAGACAGGTGCACGGCCTACAGACATATGAAAAAATGCTCATCATCTTTATTCATCAGAGAAATGCAAATCAAAACTACTTTGAGATATCATCTAACTCCAGCAAGATTAGCCCATATCACAACATCCCAAGACCAGAGATGTTGTCATGGATGTGGAGAAAAGGGAACACTTCTACACTGCTGGTGGGAATGCAAATTAATACATTCCTTTTGAAAAGATGTCTGGAGAACACTTAGAGATCTAAAAATAGATCTGCCATTCAATCCTATAATTCCTCTACTAGGTATATACCCAGAAGACCAAAAATCACATTATAACAAAGATATTTGTACCAGAATGTTGATTGCAGCCCAATTCATAATTGCTAAGTCATAGAAAAAGCCCAAGTGCCCATCCATCCATGAATGGATTGATAACCTGTGGTATATGTACATCATGGAATATTATGCAGCTTTAAAGAAAGATGGAGACTTTACCTCTTTCATGTTTCCATGGATGGAGCTGAAACATATTCTTCTTAGTAAAGTATCTCAAGAATGGAAGAAAAAGTATCCAATGTACTCAGCCCTACTATGAAACTAATTTATGGCTTTCACATGAAAGCTATAACACAGTTATAACCCAAGAATAGGGGGAAGGGAGAAAGGGAGGGAAGAGAGGGGGGAGGTGGGCAGAGGGAGGGTGATTGGTGGGATTACACCTGTGGTGCATCTTACAAGGGTACATGTGAAACTTGGTAAATGTAGAATATAATTGTCTTAACATAATAACTAAGAAAATGCCAGGAAGGTTATGTTAACCAGTGTGATGAAAACGTGTCAAACTGTTTATAAAACCAGTGTATGGTGCCCCATGATTACATTAATGCACACAAGTATGATTTAATATTAATAATAAAAAAAAGAAATGCTTCAGAATATTTAACACAATGCTGAGTAGTGTAGCACTCAGTAAAACACTATTGTATACTAATGGCAGTAATAATGTTGCCTGAGTAGGAAGTGGTACATACTTATCATTTATCTCTCAAAGAATTAGTCACTGAAATGATTTTCAAAAATAGAATGTACTTAAATATATATCATCCAGTTGGTTCATGGGCTAGGGCAATTTCACTGACATGGGCCCCGTGGGTGGTGTGATCTGGATTTGGGAGTTATGTCAACCATTGAGATTTATTGTATGTATATATGATGGGGTCAGGTTGGGGTGCAAGGACTATGTGGTGTGGGGCTAAGGCCAAGGAAATGGTCCATATGGTGAGGAGGTTGACTATATGTCAGTGGATTGAGCAGAGAAGTAAATATCTTGAAGATAATAGGAACCAAGTTATTAATTTTTGGAGATATGGATATGTAAAAGGGAAGCCTAGAAAAACTCCGTGGTATTGGATTCACATTAGTGTTCACCCATAGTTTTATATTTACATCACTTTCTATCTGTATTAGTTTTCTATTGCTACTGTAACAAATTACCATAAACTTAGTGGCTTAAAACAACACATATTTATTAGTGCACCGTTCTGTAGGTCAGAAATCCAAGAGGGCTTGGTTAGGTTCCACACAAAGGGTATCACAATGTCAAACTGAAAGCATTGGTCAGGCTGGGCTTTTGTATGCAGGCTCAGGAAAGAATCTGCTTCCAAGCTCAGCCAGGCTACTGGCAGAATTTATTTCTTTGCATTTGCAGGACTGAGGTCCTTGCTTTCTTTTTGGCCACCATCTGGGGCCATCTTTAGCTCCTTTACAAGGACACCTGCATTGTGTGTACCTCCTAGTCACAATGTCCTCTTTCCATCTACAAGCCAGCAATTACATGTCAAACCTCCTTGTGCTTCAAATCTCTCTAACTTCTTTCTGCTCCCAGCTGGAGAAAATTCCATGTTTTAAAGGACTTACCTGAATAGGCCAGGCTTACCTGAATAATCTTTTTTTGTTTGTTCTTCTAAGACACAGTCCCACTTTGTCATCCTTGGTAGAGTGTCGTGGTGTCCTACCTCACAGCAACCTCAAACTCTTGGGCTTAAATTATCTTGCGTCAGCCTCCCAAGTAACCGGGACTACAAGCCTCTGGAACAACACCCAGCTATTTTTAGAAATGAGGTCTTGCTCTGGCTCAGACTGATCTCAAACCTGTGAGCTGAGGAAATCCACCTGCCTCAGCCTTCCAGAGTGCTAGGATTACAGGCATAAGCCACCATGCCTGGCCCACCTGAATAATCT
Source organism: Loris lydekkerianus (assembly GCA_963574355.1). Lineage (NCBI taxonomy): Eukaryota > Metazoa > Chordata > Mammalia > Primates > Lorisidae > Loris > Loris lydekkerianus. The sequence continues at coordinate 4,906 of CAUYPK010031413.1, forward strand.
TAAGGTCAAATTATTTAAGATTTCAATTAATCTTCAAAATCCCTTCATCACAGTACCTATATTAATGTTTGATTTCATAACCCAGAAGACAAGAATCTCAGAGAAACCACCTTTAAAATTCTTCTGTCAACCATACTGTCTATACTATGTTAATAGGTCAATAGGTATCTATACAGATTGGTATGGAAATGGACACATATGTATGCATCAATGTATGTGCATGTACATATACATGATTCCTACCTCTGTCTTCTGAAAGGGCCTAGAAGCAATGACATTCCAGTAAAAAGAGGATACTTTGTACCCAAATCTTGGCTTCTAGGTTCATCTGATGATAGTGGGTTATCAGAACTTATTAACGTTTGTGTTACTAATGTTGGTATACAACCTCCAGTTCCAAATTTGATGGGCTTTTTAAAAACATAAATAATAGGAATTTACTGCTTACAGTTCTGGCAAATGAGAAGTCCAATATCAAGGTGCCAGCAGGTTCAGTGTTAGGGCAGGGACAGAGACTTTGCTTCCAAGATGGTGTCTTGTTGCTACATCCTCTGTAGGGGACAAATACTGTGTCCTCACAAAGTAAAAGACATGAAAGGGCAATCAGGCCTGAGTTAGTTCTTTCCAGCCCTTTTACAAAGCAGCAATCCATGGGATCTCACTCTCATGATTTAACCACTTCCTAAAAAGGCCCCACCCCTCACCACAATATAGTTTAAATTTCAACATGAATTACGAAGAGGACACCTGTCATTAAAACATAGTATTCCACCCTGGGCCCCAAATCCATGTGTATTTCACATGTAAAATACACGCATTCTATTCCAGTAGCCAAAATTCTTAACTTGTTTTATCATCAAATTAAATTTAAAATCTAAGTCCCAAATCTTATCTAAATATCACCTAAATCAGATGTGCGTGAGACTTAAGCATGTGCTTCATCCTCAGGCAAATTACTCTGAAGTTGTGAATCTGTTAAATTAAACAAGTGAAGTGCTTGAAAAATACAGTGGTGGGACAGATGTTTCCATTCTATTAATAAAAGGGGGGAGTAGAAAAGTAGAAAGGGATTGTCCATACAAAGTAAGTTCAAAACTCAACAGGGCAAAGAACTTTAGATACTGAGGCCTGAGACTAAGCTTGTTTGAATTCATGTTCCACTTTCTAGACACCCTGGGAGGAGGGCTGGACCACCAAAACTCTAGGGAACCCATCCCCATTGCTTTCATGGGTGCCACCCACACTGCAGCTCTCACAGGTTGGAGCGGGGTTTCTTTGGCTCTCTCAGGCTGGTGTTGCATCATGCTGGTGGCTCTACAGGTCTGGGGTTTCAGAAACAGCAAGATCCCCATGGCTACGCTGGGTATCACCAGGATGGGGTCTGGCTGGCTGTGATGGCCCCATACCTGTAATAGGACTGTGCCTAGGCCCTGAGCCTCTTTTAGGTATCCTTTGAAATCTAAAGGAAAGTAGTCATGCCTCCATAGCTCATGTACTCTGCATGCCTACAGAGTTAGCACCATGTGGGAACCACCAAGTTTTACAGTCTGTACCTTCCAGGGAAGTGGTTCAAGCCACAACTGGGCTTGCTTTGGTGGCTAAGAATGGGTGAAACATAGGGTACAGAGACTTGAGGCAGCATTAGGTAGCAAATGCTGAGATCCTGAAGGTACCCCAGGCCTCTCTTTTGGCATAGTTGTGTTTTCTAGTGCTTGGCACTTGGGGCAGTTATGGAGGCTGGCAAGTCCAAGACCAAGGTGCCTGCAGGTTTAGTGTCTGAAAAGGGCCTTTTACCTTTGCTTCCTTGTTGGTGCTTTGAACACTGCCCTTGCAGAAAACTGCAAACAGTATAAGGCATGGAAGTGTAAGAAAAGAGTTGATTTGCTTTAAAAATATATACTGGCTTCTAAATACCATTCTTACAAAAAGAAAACACGGCCCCTTCTTGAAAGGGATAATTCCATGGCTGAGACAGGGCAAGTACAAGATAAATCTGGATCAGCTTGTTGTATCAGAAAGAAGGGAAGTGATCACAGGATGATAAGGACATGCCAAAAAGATACAGGGGCCAGCATAAAGGCCTCTTATGACTAAATGTGACAACAAAAATAAATAATGATAGTGATGAATTGTAATAATGAATTATTATTGTATTACAGTAAGTATAATTTATTTTATATTGAATAAAATAAATATCCACGAGTCCCTATTTATATACATGAATACAAAAGGGAAAAGAAAAGCTCTTCCTTAGAGCTAATGCCAGCTAATAAGCATAGAAGTGGTGGAGTTAGAAATTACTAATTCACACTCATAAATGATTCAGGCAGAAATCATCTATGGATGCTAAAACCAGTGAGTAAAAGTTTTATGAGGAACAGGATATTTATATAGCCTCAAAGTAACTCCCTGAGAAGTGCCTATCAACTGCTTATCAATTATTTAATAGCTACATAGTGGAAAAACCCAGCATGCACCATCTTAATCAGGATAACAGTCAGCACTACCAAAAACGGGACTAACCAGCATCATATGTTACCCAAGATGATGCCCTGAGAAAAATGCAGCATCTCTTTGGTGGCACTCCTGTCAAAATGCAAAGTTTTATTTGAATCTTGAGGGAACATCAGATAAACCCAAATTAAAGAAAACTGCAAAGTTACTGCCAGGTATTCTTTAAAAAAACAAAAAGGCATCAACATCATTAGAGATGAGGAATGACTAGGGAACAGTTCAGCTTGAAAGAGGTCAAAGAGGCAACTAAATGGCCCCAGAGTGGATGCCGAATCATGAAGGAAAGAAGCAAACAGGAAGAAATTGGCTTTTGTTTGTTTTGTTATGGAGGATTTATTGGGACAAGTAGTAAAATTTGAATAGTCTGTCAATTAGATGGTAATAGGTATCAAAGGTAATTTCTTAATTCTTACAGGTATACTGTGGTTATGTAGGAGAGCATCCTGATTTTTAGGAAACATAGACTGAAGTATTTAGGAGTAATGGGGCAATATGTCTACAACCCACACTCAAATGTTTCAGCAAAAATAGTTTCAAAAACTTCTGTGTGTTGAATTGTGCTTCCCCAAAAGAAATGATGTAAATTCTGCATCAATTGAAAGAATCATATGGTCCTTACTTTTAAGTTTGTTTATGTGTTGAATTACATTTATAGATTTACGTATATTGAACCAGCCTTAAGACCCTGGGATAAATCCGACTTGGTCATGGTGTACAATTTTTTTGATGTGTTGTTGGATTCTGTTTGTTAGGATCTTATTGAGTATTTTAGCATCTATATTCATTAGTGATATTGGTCTATAATTTTATTTTCTTGTTGGGTCTTTCCCTGGTTTGGGGATCAAGGTGATGTTTGCTTTGTAGAATGTGTTGGGTAATATTCCTTCTTTTTCTATATTTTGGAAGAGATTTAGTAGTATAGGTACTAGTTCTTCTTTAAAGGTTCGGTAGAATTCTGATGTGAAGCCATCTGGTCCTGGGCTTTTCTTTTTAGGGAGATTTTTTATAGTTGATGCTATTTCAGAACTTGATATAGGCCTGTTCAACATTTCCACTTCTTTCTGGCTAAGTCTTGGTAGGTGGAGTGCTTCCAGGTATTGGTCGATTTCTTTCAGATTTTCATATTTGTGAGAGTAGAGTTTCTTGTAGTATTCGTTAAGGATTTTTTTGAATTTCTGAGGGGTCTGTTGTTATTTCATCATCACCATTTCTGATTGATGAAATTAGAGATTTTACTCCTTTTTTCCTGGTTAGGTTACCCAGAGGTTTATCTATTTTATTGATCTTTTCGAAGAACCAACTTTTGGATTTATTGATCTGTTGTATAATTCTTTTGTTTTCAATTTCATTTAGTTCTGCTCTGATTTTGGTTATTTCTTTTCTTCTGCTGGGTTTGGGGTTGAAGTGTTCTTCTTACTCCAGTTGCTTGAGATGTTCCATTAAGTTATTAACTTCATCTCTTTCCGTTTTCTTGAAGGCTTGCAGTGGTATAAATTTACCTCTTAGGACTGCCTTTGCATCAGTTGATCACTACAAAAAGCTAAACAAAAAGGTATACAAGAGTATGCCAAGAAGTACAGCATAATAATCCCAGAATATACAATAAATCCATGGCAACAAAAATCTCAGAAAGGGGAGAATTTTTTTCTTTAACATTCTCATGTTCATTGAGGGAGAGCAGATTAAGACATGGCCACAAGAAACAAAAAGTTATCAAAGACTCAGCTGATGTGATGGCTCATATCTGCAATCTCAGCACTTTGGAAGGTGGGCAGGGAGGAGAATCAGTGCAAGAGTTCAAGACCAATCTAGGCAACACAGTAAAATCCCTGTCTCCACAAAAAATTAAAGCATGAGCTGTACATGGTGGTGCGTGCCTGTAGTCCCAAACTTTTCAGAATGCTTAGGCAAGACAATAGTTTGAGCCCAAGAGTTCAAGGTTGCAGTATGCCATGAGAGTACCACTGCACTGCAACCTGAGTGATAAAAAGAGTGAGACCGTGTCTCACAAAAAAAAAAAAAGAAAGAAAGAAAGAAAGAAAAGAAAAAGTAATTAAAGACTAATGAGATCATGTCAAAAAAGAACAGAAGTCAACTTAAAAAGGCATCCACTGGCCAAATATCGGACATTCTCACTGTAATGAAATGAAATACACTAAAATCCAAGAGCTCATGATGATCCTAAAAAATAAAATCTTCAGGCACTGCCTGTGGCTCAGTGAGTATGGCGCTGGCCCCATATACGGAGGGTGGTGTGTTCAAAACCCGGCCCCGGCCAACTGCAACAAAAAAATAGCCGAGCATTGTGGTGGGCGCCTATAGTCTCAGCTACTTGGGAGGCTGAGGCAAGAGAATCACCTAAGCCCAATAGCTGGAGGTTGCTGTGAGCTGTGATGCCACTGCACTGTAACGAGGGTGACAAAGTGAGACTCTGCCTCTAAAAAAAAAAAATTAGTAAATTTAAAAAAAATCTTCACTGAACAACTTGTTACCAATTATTCTGAAAATGATAAAGGGAAATGATCAAACTTTCATGCTGCCTTTTCTTTAGCAAAGAGTAACCAGTTGATCAGTGAAAGTTTTTACATAAAATAAATACAGAAAGAATTAGAGAATTAGGATATTACTATTTTGCAAATTCTAACAAAATCATGAATTCAGGCAATGATCAATAAAGGATGCTACAGCCATTAGTCAAAATAGGAATTTCATAATAAAAAAATAAGGCTGCCACTACCTAAAATCACTAAAACTCAGACAGCCAGAAATGCAACTCTGATAGGTAGGAGGTACACAGCAGAATCTCTGGAATACTTTTGTCTTAGAAAAACAAAACAAAACGAAACAAAACAAAAACCAATAAAATGTTTAACCTTGAGCTTTTAGGAAAGACAGGAAACAGAAAAGCAAGTTAGAACACTAGTTTTCAACCTTCAACATCAGGGCTGCCTGGAGAAGACATTCTAAAACACCGATTGCTGGGAACTAGAGAATAGAAAGCAAAAGCCAAATACAGAATGGTGGGGGAGAGGGGGAGGATTTCACATTAAGAAAAGGTAGGTGGCTGTTATAGAAAAAAAATTACTTAAACTATATAACTGTAAATGCAATATATAGACTTTTAAAACTGATCCACACAAGCCTACTATAAAAAGACATCTTGAGACAACTGATAAATTTGAATACGGACTAAAAATAGCTTACATGAAGGAATTTCTGTTAATTCTGTGAAGTATAGTAATATACTGCTATTATTTTTTAAAATGACCTTATGGAAAGACAAAAAGGCTAAAGAACTGGCAAAAGCCACACCATACAGAATTGGTGAAAGTCACACTTTTAGGAATCTGGGCCTAAACTAAATGGTTTTACCCAACAGTGATGCCATAATAGTAACAACTGGTTCCCGAAAGCCATGTGCTAAGCACCACATTAAGTACTTTGTGTGACTTACTTCTAAATTCTTAAAATAACCCCGTAATAGAAATATAAAATTCTATACACCATTTTCTCTATTGATCATGATCAGTATCTGTACCTCTTAAAATATGAAATGTTGAAAGTAGTTTGGAAAAGGGCATGAGTGATGGCAGAAAAGACTAATTAAAGGTTGTTAGGACAGATTAAGAATCTCCACCACAAACAATAAGAACAAATGTTCATACATTCAGAATACAAGTTGAGCATCTCTAAAGGGGGAAATCCAAAATGCGAAACTTTTTGAGCACTGATGTGACAACCTAAGTGGTATACTTCACACCCAACCTCATGTGAGGAGTTACAAAGTCAAAACTTTGTTCCATGCATAGAATTAGTGTGGTGACTCATGCCTGTAATGCTAACACTCTGGTAGGCCGAGGCAGGTAAATTGCTTGAGCTCAGGAGTTTTGAGACCAGCCTGAACAAGAGCAAGACCCATCTCTATGTCTCTACTAAAAACAGAAAAACTAGTTGGTTGAAGTGGTGCACACCAGTGGTCCCAGCTACTTGGGAGGCTGAGATAAGAAGACTGCTCTACCCAAGAGTTTGAGGTTGCTGTGAGCTATAATGCCATGGCACTCTACCCAAGGTGACAAGGGGAGACTCTGCCTCAAATAAAAATAAAAAATAAAAAATAAAAAAAAAAGAAAAGATTGTATAAAATCACCGCGTAAGGCTACTTGTATAACGTATGTATGAAACTAAAGGAATTTCATATTTAGACTTGGGTCCCATGCTCAAGATATTTCATTGTATATATGCAAATATTCTAAAATCTAAAAAAATTAAAGATCTGAAATACTTCTAGTTCCAAGCATTTGGTGAAGGAATGCTCAACCCATATAACAAAAATAGAGAAACCTTTTTTTTTTTAATGAAACATGAACGCATCCTATAGGAATTTCACTTTAAAACAACTTTCTTCATAAGAAATTTATTTTTAACGAAATCATTTTTATATGTACTGTAGTCATTAAGCTTATACTTAACTCTTAAATCCACAGGAAGAAAACATAGAAAACATAAAGCGGTATCTTCTCCTAGAAAGCAGCTTTTCCCCCAATTGTTTAAACAATGAAACCAAATTATTGTTTCAATTCTATAAATAAGTGAAAAAATATCCTCCCTACAATATACTTCAAACTTATCTCCATCTCAAGAAGTTAAGACAGATTATCTGTATGGTAAGAGTGAAGACGGAAAGGAAGGAGTGGTCCCTGGCTATCTATCTTTTCCAGCACAGTAACCATGAAAGACAATACTGAAAGGTGCCTGATGCTTCTTTATCAAAAATCTCTTCTATCCTAAAGTCCTGCTGTGTTTTTCCATCATTGGGTCTTGTATACTGGTTATTCTAGAAACTGCCTCTTAGCAATTGAGCTACAGTTATTGACCAATACAGCTAACTGTGTCAGCCAAGCCAAGTTCTTATTTAACAATTTTATTGACTAGAAAACAAAACAAAAAAAAATTTTTTTTTGTTTTAATAAGGAAAGCAGGGTATACTGGAATGAAAACTAAATGTTAATCTAGTCAAAACAATCTTAGGGAAATGAAAATTAAGACCACAAGATATCTCTGGAGTGGCTGTAATCAAAAGATCCAAAAATAATTATGATAGTTAAATATTATTTTTTACTACAATAATTTTTTTTAATTTAAAAAATAATAATGTCAAGTATCAGATTGTGAAGCAATTGTAACCTTCATACACTGCTATTGGGAATACAAAATGGAAAAGTTAAGCAATTTTTAAAAAGTTAAACAGTACATTTAGCATATGACCCACCAATTCCACTCCTACTTATTCATCCAAGAGAAATAAAAAAATATGCCCTCATACAGACATACACAAACATTCACAGCAGTATTGTTCATAACAGCTCAAATCTGGAAACTCGTATGCCCTGGATCCAACTATTGAGTGGATAAACAAATTGTGATGTATCTATACAATAGAGTACCTTTCATCAGTTACATGCAATTCAATAAATGCAACAAGCTGCATAAATCTAAAAATCATTTTAGTGAAAATAAGCCAAACACAAGATTATATACAGTATTACATTTATATGAAATTCTACAAAAGTCAAAATTGTTAATGACAAAAAGCAGATCAGAGACTGAACTGTGTAAGGAAGGAACTGACTGCAATACAACATGAGGGAACTTTTTGGGTGATGGAAGTGTTCCAAAACTTCCCTGGGGTGATGGGTACAAATCCATATATGAGGTCTCATAATTAAGTGCACAACTCATCCTAGAAAAAGTGTTACCTAGCTTACCGCTGAATATCACCTAGGTCACTTACTCCCGGTAGGAAGCTATACACTGACGCCAGCATCTACTCCACTCTTCAAAGCAATTTTGGAACTCTTTTTCTGGAATGGCTATCAGAGCTGTTGTGCTACAAGGTCTGACAATTAAAAGTTCTCCAACTCATCCTAGAAAAAGTGCTTTGAAGGGTGCACTAGACACTAGCATTGGTGCATAGCTTCCCAAAGGGAGTACTTCAGAAGTGACTATAGTGATATTCAGCCATGAGATATATAATACTTTTTCTGGAAGAAGTTCACAAACTTAATTGTTCAACCTCATACCAATAACAAGTCATAGAACTGTACACTTAAAATGTATTTATATTTTAGTGCATATAAATTATAGCTCAGTGAATTTGTAAAAAAAATCTTAAGTCTTTCAAAGTTGATTAGATCTTCAAGTTACTAGCTATGTGATGTTAATCTAACATGCACATATTTTATTTTTAAAGCAATCAAAGTACATTTAAATAATGTACTACAATTATTGGGCTTACTCATAGTTTTTACTTCCACTAGGAAGAATTACATAGTTATCTATAGTGCAACTTGTCCTATCTCACAAGCTGGCTGGGAAACAACAAATGAGATAACTAATGAGAAAGTTCATTAGCAACTGTAAAGCAGTATTACAAAACTATATGGTTAGACTTTACATTTTAAAAAATACACATGAAAATTTTTTTCACGAGCGACTTGAGAATCTTGTAAATTTAGGTATGATACCAAAGTCAATTTTTGCTCAGAAGTAAAATTTTAAATATCCCTCCAGTACCTGCTTCCTCCTATCTACTGAAGGTTTTTAGGAAGTGTATCTGACTCATTGTGATATTATCTAAGCTGTACTTTCATTTTTCAAAGGACAAATACTAAAGAAATGCTTAAAGAAAGTCAGATGAGCATGGCACAACATTGATTTCCCAGTGGAAAAACCTAGTATCTAGAAAACTTGTCTACTAAACACGTATCCAAAATGTTTGCAACTGAAATTTTTCTTCCTCTAAAAGTCACTTAAATTTCTTTCCATTTAGTATTTCAATTCCACGTGTACTTACTGAATGTTTCCTGGCCTGCATTAGGGAGACAGTGAATAATTTAAGTGTTTCAAGACCTTTTATAGCAGCGTGAAATCTTTTCCACCTTTGCTTATTGCAAAATTTGACAGATTTTCATTTTTTCCCTACAACTATTATAAAACTGGTTTCCCTGCTATCCTACCAAGTGTGAGAGATATTTGACATTTAGCCTAGTTACATTTTCAAGTTTCCACACCGCAGTAAGTATGAAGGCTGTTTAGAGGCACATAATCTCAAGTGCAGTTTCACGATCAAATTTTACTTTGAATCCAGATTTATATCAAATCTTAAAATTCTAAGAAGTTATTCTACCAGCAACAGGTACTACAACAAAAAACTAACAAAGCCTGTAAACTAAAAGTATTTTGCGACCATTTTCAATTTTTAAAGGCTCCTTTTCAGTAATAGCTCTGAGGAGGAAGATCGTCTGGCCAATTCTAAGGACAGACTACAATTGCTTCAGTGCTGCTTCGTTCTGGTCACCAGGAATCTACCTCGTAGGTTTCACATTTCTCCTTCGATAACATTAACGTCTCTCGGTTCCGTAACTGCACACCTACTACTTTAGTGTCCAAGAAACTTTAAAGAACAGCGCCTTGCCTACTCGCTCCACAGCCTTCTCTACATTCAGAAGGCTGGCCCAAACGTGCCCAGCTCTCCACAAAGCCAACTGAGCAGGAATGGAGCACCCAAAGGACAACTGGTCACGGGGAGGAGGGGAGAACTCAGTTCCGAGGACGGCGGCTGAGGTCCAATCCAGCCCGCGCCCAATTCTACTCGGTGCCAGGAAGGCGTGTGGACCCGTCGCCTCAGGCCGCGATGCTAGGTCCGGAGAGGCAGAGTCGCGCGTGGCTGCTGGAAGGACGTAAACAAACGAACCGAAGGAGGGGGAAGGGAAAACGGCGGGGTTTCGGGGCAGATGGGGGATACAGGACCTCGCTCCAACCCTCCAGCACAAGTCTGCAAGCCTGCTCCACTCCACCGCGGACCAGGTGCTGGTCCCGGAGCGGCGATACTATATGGGTCTGGACACCGGAGGTCCCAACACCACAGGAGCCCTAAGCCCACAAGGCCAACGGCTCTGCGCCCCCAGCCCCGCAGCGCCTTACCTGAACACGCAATCCGGATCCCGGGCGTCCCGGCCGGGCGCGCCTAGCCCATTCCTCTTGCTGAAGAGCTTCTGGAACAGCGTAGGGGCCATACTGGCCACGGCCAAGCCGGGGTCGCTTCGCTGGGCGTTTGCTAGGCCCCCACTCCTACAGCCGCCCCGCCACCCCCATGGGCGCCTCAGTCATATGACAGAAATTAGTCACTTCAAACGGCCACGGCTCGCGGGGCGGGGCGCGAGGCGAGGCCGGCGCTCATTGGCTGGCGGTAAACCGCATCACGTGTCGCCGCGCGGAGCCTGGGGCAAGGCGGAGGCGGGGAGGGGGGTGGAGCTGGCTTTCAAAGGCAGGTTGGTGGACTCCGTCACGTGGCAACTCTAGGGGCGGGGCGTGGGCTCCGAAAAGCCGCTAGGGACTTGTAGGGGGAAAGCGCTCTGGTACCCGGGTGGTTGTCGGTGAAGCTGTCTGCGGCTACGGCAGGGTGGTGAAGGAACGACGCTATAGGCCTTGGGGTGAAGCAGTCTTCGACTCCCCGCACCCACAACAAAGAGAGATGGGTAAGGCAACACGGATATCCAACTCTTCCCTGCCGACTTCTCCTAGGCTTCTGCGGCTTCGCACCTACATCTGCAGCCTGGTAGAGTCTGGCGTTTCCTGGAGCCGAGAAGGCGCGCGAGTGTACCCTTGGAGCCGCGGCCAAACCCGCCCGTAGCAGGCCGCACCGGCCCACTAGAGGTTTGGGATCAGAGCTGGACAGAGCTGAGGCTGGCTCAGTGGGACTGGTGAAGGACCCTACCTAAAGCCCTGCCATGGCCGTGGCTTCTTGCAAAGACTACTTTGGCCAGGGACCGTGGCAGCTCTCCTCAGAGTTTCGACTACCGCCTCGAACCCTGACATCAGGAATTAGCGTCTGGAAGGAGTTAGGGATTGGAGGCCCAGAGTCAGGCTCAGTTTTCTTGGTAACCAACAAAATCAGAAGTGAAACGAAGCAAGCCAAGAAGCCTAGAAAAGGCTTGTATGTACAAATACATAACCGTTTATGTCAGTAATTTAGAATTCAGTAAATCTGTCTTAATTTTACGTATTTCGGTATGAGGAAAGGAAGAATTGTGGAACTGCAAATGATGAAGGAAAACACTTCCTAAAGAAAAACATTGCTTATAAATTACCTTACAGTCTTATTGAACCCATGGGGCCAAAATATTTCAGTTTAGATCAAACTAGTCTTACAAATTCTCAGCACCCCATCATTTATCCACTCTTCCAAAATGAGAAAGTTTGTACAATGAGATTGCAATCCTCTGAGAAATGTGGATGTCGTAAATAACTCGTGTATGATTGAAAGGCTAGACAAAAATACTTTAATAAGAATTTCATTTATGCAAAAAAATTTTAAGTGGCTACTAGCTCCCACTGATTTGTAGCTAGAGCTCAAGCTGTAAATAAACAGTTCTAACATACTAAAAAAAGTTAGTAGGCATAATTTTTTTTTCAGTTAATGCTGATCTTTTTGAACTATGTATCTAAAGTAAACTTTCTAGGTGAGAAGAGAGTAAATAAGGTCATTTCAGACTGGTGTTAATAACAACTAGGAAATAAAATGAGGGCATAGAGGTCTTTCTGAGGAAGTAATATAAGGTTGCTTAAGTTAAAATCCAAAGTTCTTTTGTACATTGCCCAAGCACTAGAAATTACTGGGCAATACAGGCTCAAAATATTAGGACTACACATTTCAGATAATCTTCTGGACTCGGACCCAAATGCTGAAAGATTTCTAAAAGGGTAAAATGAGCTATGTATATTTTTCTCACATGTTTTAATGTGGAATGAAATTTTTGTGAACAAAAAATGAAGACAATGCACGTTTTAAAAGTAAAAAAGTATACATTCTATCGAGTCATTCATTTGGGGATGTTTTGACACTCGTAAAGAGGAAATAGGCTCAAGTCTGTCTATATTGGACGAAAGACACTAAGGACTAATAGCTCTCCATGACTGGCACACAGAAGAATGGTTCCAAATCCCCTCAGAGTGAAGTTTCCAAAAACAATAACCTTGCGTGCTTTCATCCTGGGAAAAATTACTTCATGGGTAATTATAGCTATTAATAGTAAGGGAAAGAACATTACTGCTTGCATAAGAGCTACTTTATTTTAGTATTCTCTATCATGTAATAGCTTCATTTCTGTAGTTTCATTTAGTGTTAAAAGATACACAGAAAACTAAATTTACTTCCTATCATTCGTCACACTTCCCCTATGTTGCAGGATTAATACTAAAATCACAGAATCAGAATCAGAGAGCATTGAAATGGTACATGTTGTAATAAAACAGGATACAGCTAGTCTTAACTATGCAGATTAAGTTTATTTAAGTATTTTCAACTTCAGTATCAGTGTATATTGTCTCCCCCCCTTTTACATTTAGTACTACCTCTTCTCACAGAGAAGCTGAGATACAAGCAGTTTGTGTAAGTGTAGGAGTCAGCAAGGAGGAAATGTGAAAAAAGAACTCATCTATTCATTAATGCTACGTTAGATGAATATGGAACTGAATTAGAAAGAATAGATACAAATCTCAGAAGATTCAGTCTTCCCCAAACCCTAACAGCCTATGGGTTTCTATTTACCTGCTGTCAGTATTAACCTCCTGATTTTGATGCCTTAACCACCATGCTAGTAAGTATAGACTCAACTGTGAATTATCCTGAAACGAATTATAATTTCATTGATAACATCTCAGAACAAGGCATTCAGAATCAAGATAATCAAGTTATCTCAATTTTTAAAACTCTTAAACCAACTATTTTTTGTTATAAAATAAAGAAATGGGAGTAGGCTAAAGCACTGAATACAAACAGATTTATCAACAAATATTCCTTGAGTCCCTCCAAGGCCTCAGATTCTATTCTAGGCACTGAGAATATAGTGTTGTACAACAAGTCCCCATTCACAGGAACTTAGTGGGAAGAGACAAAATAAAAATACCAAGGCTCTGAGAAATGGTTTGGCTTATTTGAAGAAGAGAATGGAAGACAGAGGAACTAATAAAGTATATTAGAGGAGGGAAAGATGGTTTGAGGTACGGTTAGAAAGATAAAAGGGGGAAGATTATGTAGGAACTTGCAAGTCATAGAAAGAAAGCTAGATTGTGATGGGAGCTACTGGATGAGTTTATAATACAATATATAATTTTACTCTGGCTCTTCTAAGGGGAAGAGATTTGAAAGGAGGGAGAATGGAGACAGAGAAACCAAAGAGGTGGTTACCTATATTTTAGAGAAGAATTGATAGTAGCTATCTGGAGTTTTGGAGATAACAGCTAACAGAAATCCTAATAGGAGTGAAGGAAAAAAATCAAGAATGATGCCTAGGTTTTTGCTGTGAATAACTAAGTGGAAGTTGTTTTCTTATGAAAAGACCAAGGCAAGCATAGATTTGAAGAAGTAAATCAAGTATATTGTTTTGTATACAGTAAAACCTCTATAAGTTGACCCCCCTCCCCCAGGACTGTAACAAACTAATCAACATACAGAGGTGGTCAACATAACCACCTAGGCCTACTTTACTGATCATACATATGGCTCATGTCTAGCCTATGAAAATTAGGTCAATTTAAGGTCGTCAACTATGGAGGCTCTATTGTGTATAGCCTTTAACATAAAATTTTAAGAGAAAAAGAAAATAAGTTTCTGACCCAGCTTTAAAAAAAAAAGCCCTGATATTTAGTCCAATAAAATCATTTAGGCCTACATTGGTTCATGGATCACTCATCCATGAACCAATCCCTGTGCCAGAGTTAGGAAAGCTAATGTTAACAGACTTAAACCATCGAAGTCCTATCCCTAGAACTAAGGGTAGGATCAATTCAACCTAAATCCTATGGCTTGAAATTTAAAATCCATTTAGGATGGATGATTAGAGAGTAATAAACTACACATTTATTACCAGTATCTATGACAGTTAAAGACAAGTGCTTGATGTCAACTGCTTAGAGATGGTAGCTAAAGCCATGGGTAGATAAGAGCACCTAGGGTGAGTGTGTGACATAAGAAGAAGCCCTAGAACAGAAACACCAGAACTTAAAGATTGAGCAGAAGAAATGGAGTCTTCAGAAAAAATGGGAGAGAGAGGGCTACAGATGAGATGAAAGTCTTGAAAGTTCATTCTTTATTGAAGGCTTGGAAGAGAGTCATAGTCTGCAACTTCATGGCTGGGAAAAGTTGAGTAAGATGAGAACTGAAAATTAGCCTTTAGATTAGCATCAGGAAGGTTGCAGGTAGACTTGAGGGAAACAGTGTCAGGGGTAAACCAAAACTTAAGTCAGAATCGTGTGTGAGTGTGTGTGTGTGTGTGTGTGTGTGTGTGTGTGTAGAGAAGAAACATGGGGTAAGGAGTCAACTAAGACTAAAGCATTCTTTGAGAAAGTATGAATGCAAATGGATCAATAGTGATGGGTTAGCTTAAACCTATGGAGTCAAGGGAGGATTTAAGATGTAAGATGGTAAACACTTCCAAGTGCAGTTTAAAAATCAAGAGTAGAACAGGAAAGGTTGAAGACAACTTTTATCTGGAAAGTCTGGACATCACACCCTTTTTATAAATACCTATGTTACATACATATCATGAGATAGAGGCTATGTATTTGTAACTGAACAAACCAAGATGAAGGACACCTTGGAGAAATTTTAAAAAACTCACTTCAGGGAGGCACCTGTGGCTCAGTGAGTAGGGCGCCAGCCCCATATACCAAGGGTGGCAGGTTTAAACCTGGCCCCAGCCAAACTGCAACAAAAAAATAGCTGGGCATTGTGGCAGGTGCCTGTAGCTACTCAGGAAGCAGAGGCAAGAGAATTGCCCAATCCCAGGAGCTGGAGGTTGCTATGAGCTGTGATGCCACAGCACTCTATTTATTTATATAAATAAATAATTTTTATTTATAAAAATAAAAAACTCGCTTCAGTTAAAAATTTAAAAATAGAAATGACATCATACCTTTCAGGCATTTCTAATCAGACTTTTTTGGTACTTATGACCCAATATTACTTTGAAAGTATAATTTTAAGTGCTTAAAAATGAAGTTAGGTTGGGCATGGTGGCTCACCCCTGTAATCCCACATTCTGGGATGCTGAGGCAGGAGTTCAGGAATAGCCTGGGCAACATAGCAAGACCTGATATCCAAAAAAAAAATAAAAATAAAAATTAGCTAGGCATGGTGGTGCATACGCTACTTAAGACGTTGGGGAAAGAAGATCCCTTGAGCCCAGGAGTTCTAGATTACAGTAAGCTATCATGAGGCCACTGCATTCCAGTCTGGGCCATAGAGAAAGACTTTTGTCTAAAAAAAAAAAAAGTTGTTTTATTAGTTATATGCTGAAGTAAAATGGTCAGGTTTCATTGTTAACTCCTTTTAGACCAGAGACCACTTCGAAAATGTGAGGAAATTATAAGACTCTGTTCCTCAAAAGAATTTAACTTCTTTCTTCATGTTCTTACAGGGAAATTCACTGAAAGACATGGGAGGCTTGCCCACAGACATAAGGTTAAGTTTACAAACTCCTCCTAGGACTTCCAACAGGATTTTTCTTTGGACTTCTGTCTGCCAGCCAGTAGGCTGCTTCTACTTTCCTTCCACTTTATTGTAATTTAAGGTATGTCCTCCACTCTTAAGCCTTGAATGTCAATTCCAACTCCTTCCCTCCCACCTTTCCCTGTGCTCCAATATATAAAACAAAAATAATGGATTCAAATATTACTGCCTTCAAATCCTGGTCCCATCACTTTCTAAATAACATCACCCTGGCAAAGTATTACCTCTTTGAGAAAGCTGTATTTTCCTTATAAGCCCTGTGAGGTATGATTCTTTCTCACAAGAACCTACCACCTGATTAGAACTGTCAACTCATTCTCATTTCTCTCTTCCTCCTTGGATTATAAACTCCTCGAAGGCAGAGAACAGGCTTTTTATTTCATTCCTTATTTCACTACTTCTTATCACATTTCTGCTTTTAAAACCATAAGAGTTGCTTAATTAAGCATAATTTTATAATAGAGGTCAAAATTTTGTTCTAGCCTCCATCATTAATGTTTTCATCTACGTTTCCTCACAGCTCTTTCATATTTCACCTACAGATAAAAATCACAGAATCATAAATAACTTCGTTAGTGGTTTAAGGCCTTCTCAAATTATTTATAGGAATATCTTGAAATAGAGACTTTTTTAGTTAAAAACGAATACTCTGCAGGGGTCTTCAAACTGCAGCCTGCGGGCCACATGAGATGGTGTGATTGTATTTGTTCCTTTTTGTTTTTTTACTTCAAAATAAGACATGTGCAGTGTGCATAAAATTTGTTCATAGTTTTTTTTTTTTTTTTAACTATAGTCCGGCCCTCCAACGGTCTGAGGGACAGTGAATTGGCCCCCTATTTAAAAAGTTTGAGGACGCCTGCTCTATAGCTTATGTAATATATTAATTAGTGAATTCTATAATTTTCCTGAATACAGACAGGCAGATTTGACAATATGACTCTTATTTGCTTTTATATATAATATTGCTAAACCATTAAAGTTAAAATGTCACCAACAGTTATATAGCTATACTCTGTTCACTGCCTGGGATTGCTGCTTTTTAGAAAGGGCATTGTCAAGATGCTGCAAGTAATATTATCAAAATAATAATGATAATAAAACAGTATTAGCTAAAGAAGCTTGTTTGGGGATGAGGTAAAATATCAAATACTTAGTATATGATTGATTATACATATTATACATTCCCTGCTTCAATAAACCTTGGGTACAGAATCTCAGTCAGACCTGAAATTAAGCCTCTCACCTGTGGTTTCAATTAAGTTGTTAAAAATAGCTGTAATATAAGCACTTTCACTTTTCAAATTTCAACAATTTTACTATTTTTAATCCATACAAAGGATAGACTATGGGGTGGGGACAACGGAAGTTATATTAGTGCTAGGGTGTTGACTCTTTATAAATAACTAAAACCCTTTATTTTAGTGTACAGTTTTCTAATATCAACTATTTGGTTCTTATTTTATAATATAAATACAAATACTTAAGCACATGGAAGAATGTTTCTTAACTGATTAAAAGTAGATGACAAGAACTTCAACAGAATTTCAACACATATATGACAAATAATTGGAGAATTTTTAATTTTAATTTCATATAATTTCAAGCAGACATGTTGCTTTATGGACTTCATAGTCACGTCTTCAAAGTAGTGAAAATTCAGCCATAGCTGTTATTGTCTGCCATTTTTATTATAATATCTAGAGAAAAAAATAAAAATAGGTTATTTCATTTAGGTATCCAATAGTTATTAATAACCAGCACTGTGGTCTCAAGAAAGCAGGACATACTAATTTCATCCTGTCAAGATTTAAGATACTAATCTCAGATGCCACAAAACAATGAACAGCTAGCTCACCCCTTCTTGGACATTCTCAGGACAGTCTATTTGGAGACAAGAGCTACCCACTCAATAACAAAGACTGCTGTAGTAGTCACCACTGGGCTTTTAACCCCCACCTTGAGAATCAGTCAAGGTGGACTTCTCATCCCTGTCCTCCTCAGCCACCACCCAAGCAAAAGCCCCTCATATTCTCCCAACCATGCTTTCTTTGCATTCTCCTACTCTTTTTTGCAGCTAAACCCAGGTTCTTCCCAAATACAGGATTCAGGGGCCCTTCCCCCCAATGTCTTGTACCGGGAGATCCACAGTAGAACCAGCGTTATCTATTTAACATTGCTACTTTCTACAATACACTCCATCCCTTTGCCTAATAAGCCTATATCACTGGCTCTGAAATTTTTGTTGGTATCTAGATCATACTCCATACCAATTAGATCAGAATCTTTGTGTGGGGACCCAAACATAAGACAACCAGGAAGGTATGAAGTACATCTAAGTTTGAGAACCAGAGACCTATATCTTTATTGTTGCAAGTGGAGTCTATGGTCCAGTAATGTTAGCATCACCTAAAAGATCATTAGAAACATTCTAAATCCACTAAATTAAATTTTCCATTTTAACAAGATCCTCAAGCAATTCACAAGTACATTAAAGTTTAAGAAGTGCTGGCTATATTACCCTTCTCTACTTCTCCTTGTCTTTATTGACCTCAGACACTGCAGTTCAACTCATTGACTTTGGAAACTACTCATTGACTTTGGAAACTACTCCACAGTCATCCTCCCCACATAAACTCTTGGGTAACATTCCAAGTGGATAAATAACACACCCACCTATCGAGTCTCACCTCCAACTTCATATACATGTCTAGGGCCATGACTTATATTTTCCCTTGACATTATCTAGAATGCATCATTTCTGAAACTTTACAATAATAGAGACTTGGGAGTCATTTTCTAAATATCCTTCTTTCTCATTACCCTAATCCAATACCGCGGCAGTCACTAAAAACTGCCATTTTTATGGCAATGGAATCTGCATTATTTGTAAATTATTCTGGTGATATGAGCACCACACTTTGAGATACACTAGCTCAGATCCTTATTTTCTCAACTTTGTTCATCAGAACTCTCGTAAAACTCCTACCTAGCTTTTCTGCTACCATGGTCATTTCTCTCCAAATCATCTCCATACTTGTTGCCATAATGATCAAATAAAAAGCAAACTTGACCAAGATTTATCCTGGATGATCAAAAGTGAGACTCAGCTTGTAGTCCTGATTAGATTACTGCCAAACTAGCTAAAACTTTAAATGCCAGGACTAAAAATAGGATGATTCATGTTTAAAATAACATGGTCACTAGTTAGCTTCGAGCTTTGCTATTTTTACTGAAGGAAAAAGAGAAGTGGCCAGAGGTTGAAAGGGGATTAAATGAAAAGACTGCAGTTACCGTGAGAGCCCAGAAAAAGGCCAGGAGGTGGCACCATTAGTTCAACCATTAGTTAAACATTAAGGGAAGCAGAGGCTCTGTGAATTAAACTAAACATAAAAACTTTGGTCTGAACATTCAAAAGAATTTCCCAGACACATTTTTGTTTCAATTTGTTGCAGACTTAAATACAGAATTTTGACAATATCTGATATTATAAACTAAGATGACAGGCCAACATACCAAATTAATTTATTTTTATTTTTTAGTTGAAATAAACACAAATAAAAGTATATATGTTTTTGATGGGTTTTAACAAACATAATACACCCACGTAACCAGTACCAAGATAATGAAACAGAATGGTATCAGCACCTTAGAATTCCCCCTCATAACCACAGTTAATACCCCAACTCCAATGAGGGCATCCATTGCAGTGATTTCCATTACAGTTTAGTTTTGCCTGTTTTGTACTACATATAAATAATATTAAGTGTGTGTTTGGTACCTAATGTTAAATTCATCAATATGTACATACCTATGTAAACTTAACAGTTGGATGTAACTGTTTATCATTGATTCTCACTGCCAAGTAGCATTCCAATGAAAGACTATACCATAGTGTATCAATTTTACTTGATGAATATTGGATAGTTTCCAATTTGCGGCTATCATGAACAGTGCTGTTTTAAATATTCTAATATGTATATGTGTGTATACACACACACACATAATATATCAAACATATACTCATTCCAATTATGTATATTCCTAGGAATGGAATTGCTGGGTACCCAGGGGTCTGTGAAGTTTCTACAGTTCTAGTGGTATGAGACATCCCAACTAAGGTGAAGGATGATTTGTTTTATCTGTTCCCCTCCTACAACCAAAAAGGAGGCACAATGCCTAGTGGGCCTTTTTGGATTTGGAAATCAAAATATTCCTCATTTGTGTGTTGGTATTTCATCCCATTTACTAAATGACCTAAAAAGCTGCTGGATTTGAAGCATAACAAAAGAAAGCTCTGCAACAAGTCCAGGCTTCTGTGCAAGATGCTCTGACACTTGCACCTTCTGGATCTAGTGGATCCAATGGTGCTTGTAGCAGATAGAGATGTTTTGAGCCTTTCACAGGACCTCTAGGTGAATCGCAAAACCTTAAGATTTTGGAGCAAAACCCTGCCATCCTCTTAGAGTAACTACTCTTTTTGAGAAATAGCTTTGACCTATTACTGGGCTTTAGTAGAAACTATACTTAACCATGGGCCTCTACATCACCACATAACCTGAGAAGCCCATCATAAACTGTGTGTCGTCTGACCCACCAAGTCATAAAGTTGGTATGAAGAGGAGCACTCCATTATCAAATTGAAGTGGTGGATACAAGTTGGGGTTCAAGCAGTCGCTGAAGCTGCAAGTTAACTGAGGAAGTGTGGCCCAAGTGACTATGGCCCCAACTCTTGCAACATTACCTTTATTCTCCCTTCCCACACTTATGATGACATGAAGAGTTATCTACAATCAGCTGACTGAGGAAGAGGAAGCTCAAGAGTTGGTTTACAAATGATTCTCCATGATATACAAGCACCACTTGAAAGTGGACAGTTAGAGAGTTAGAGCACTTACATCTCCATCCTGGAACATTCCTGAAGGAGACAGGTGAAAAGAAATCTTCCCAAAGGGCAGCACTCTAAATATGCACCTGGTTGTTTGCTTTGTTGAAAGGAGAAATGGCCAGATGTTCAATTATATATCAACATCTATAATTGTTGACTTTAAATAAAAGAAATTATCCTTGATAATATGGGTATGCCTCATCTCATCAGATGAAAAGTCTTAAGAGCAAAACTGATGTTTCTCTGAAGAAAAAGAAATCTTCCTGTGGACTGAATCATTGGCTCCTACTCAAGAGTTTCCAACATCCTAGCCTGGCATACAGTTTTCAGACTTGTCCAACTAGACCCCACAATTGTTAAGTCAATTCCTTGAAAAAAAAAAATCTCTTATTATGTAACATATGTGTATACGAGTGTATACAAATATATGTATGTATACACATGGGTGCATGTATATGTATACATACACATATATATCCTATTGGCTCTTTTTTTTCCTTGATATAGGCATCTACTATTTTCGACCACTATTAACAAAATAAAAGATAGAATGAAGCCCATTATGTGGTCTTTGTCCTTGAAAAATTCATAATTTAAGGAATACAAAAAGTCAATATTATAAATTAGATCAAGTGTCAGTATATTATTGTAATGATTAATTTTAGATATCAATTTGACTGGGTTAAAGGATACCCAGAAAGCTGGTAAAACATCATTTCTGGGTATATCTGTGTCTATGAGGATGTTTCTAGAAGATACTGGCATTTGAATGAGTGGACTGAATAAGGAAGATATGCCCTCACCCAAAGTGGACAGGTCCTTACCATCCAATTGGTTGAGGGCCCATATAGAATAGACAGAAGAAAGGCAAATTTATTATCTCTTGTGGAGCTGGGCCCCCATCTTCTCCTGCCCTTAAACAGGACTCTGGGACTTGTGCCAGCAGGTCTCCAGGTTCTCAGACTCAGATTTAGGTATGCCATTGGCTTCTCTGGTTCTCCAGCTTGCTGATGGCATGTCATGGAACTTTTCAGTCCCCCTAACCACATGAAGCAATTCCTATAATAAATCTCCTCTAAAATATCTGTATTTGTCTATCTATATCCTATTGGTTTTCTTTCTTTGAAGAACCCTAACCAGTATAATGTCCAATGTGTAGTACTGACTTAAGTATTCAAGAAACTTATTAATAAACAGAGATCTCTGTGGACTTAAAGAATGCTCAGGGTAGGCACTGTGTAGGAAATGAGAACAAGGGTCAAGAGTGGACTGCTTGGTTGAATTGAAGTTACAAATAATCCATTAAATTTCAATTATTTCATTGCTGCTTACTTATAACATGTTCCAAAATTCCACTGAGTAATTAGACATTCTTCCTGAAATGCAATGAAGGTAATACAAAAACAAAAAAATTAACTTGTAGTTTAGAAAGCTTGAAAGATTGAATTTATCTCCACATCTTCAAGTGGTATGATCTTTGAAAAACTCCATACTACTTTAAGCTTCAAGAGTCTTAGCATGTAAAATGGGGACAATTTTACACAACCTTTCTGCCCTAAAGTCATAGTGAAAAATAAATGAAATATAATAAGGTTCTTATCATGGTACCTTTCACAGAGGAAGTGTTCAATCAATGTTAGATGAATGCAAAATCATCTCCATAGTTTTAAAAATAATGCTACTAAAAATGAAAGTCAAACAACACTAATGTTCAAATAAGAGGAAGAACCCTAGATACATACATACATATGAAATCAATGTTATAAGGTAATTTTTTAGAAATTAGTCTTTAAAAAAATTATTTTACTCGGATTCTGAAATGAGACCAGACTTTTACATTTTTACCATTTCTACTTTGTGTAAGAACACTCAGAATATAATTTATAAATGAATATCCTTTATATATAAGAAATTTACCATGGAAAAATATTTTATATCATCTGAAAAGTATGTTCTATATTCATACTGTGATACCTTGAGGAGTATCTTTAGGAGGAGAATATTTCTTCTTCTTTACAATAACACCTTTACTTTTCACTGGTCTAGTTCCTGGTGATGCTCTAATAATACAACATATTTCTGATATATTTGAAGGCAACTGAAAAGCGAAAAAAAAGCAGATACTGCACAATTACTCCAATACAAAAACTGTATTTGTATGTTGATTTATTTCAAATGCAAATGGTCTCAATATCCATATTTCATAAATATTAACAGCAAGCATTTGTTAAATGCTTACTCCAGATACTGTTTTTTTGTTTTTGTTTTTGTTTTTGAGACAGAGTTTCACTTTGTTGCCCTGGATAGAGTGCCCCGGTGGCATCCTAGCTCACAGCAACCTCAAACTCTTGGGCTCAAGCAATTCTCTTGTCTCAGCCTTCTGAGTAGCGGGAACTACAGGCACCCACCATAATACCCAGCTATTTTTAAAGATGAGGTCTCGCTTAGGCTGGTCTCCAACCTGTAAGTTCAGGCTATCCACCCGCCTTGGCCTCCCAGATTATAGACGCTAGGATTATAGACGTGAGCCACTGTGCCCACCCTCAGACACTAATTGGTTTTATAACATTTGCTTATTTAATTCTCACAGGAACTAAGCAAGTCAGATTATTTTATCCACATTTTAAAAATGCGGAAACTTAGTTTCAGAAAGATTGCATAATTTACTTAAAGATAAAGACAAGCAATGATAGAGTTGAGATTTAAACACTTCTAAGTGGGAGAGAAAATTTGCATGATTTATTGAGTTAAAACAAAAATTTAAATTTAATCAAGTCAAACACTAGATTCCTTGGTTTCTAAACTCAGGTAATTTTGACAATTTCTCATCAAACATATAGTCTCTAGAATAAAGAAATACCATCTCTTTCAGAAGTGATGTATCTTGTTTCTTGAACTCAGAAGTGATATATATATTTGTCAGGGGCTCCTCCCATTTTAAATAAAGTCTACCTGGAAACCTCTTCTATTGTAAAATTTATATTATCCTCTGTGGTGGACAATGACTGTTTTCCTGTCCAGCATTCATTTTCCATTCTCTGGTACTAAACAGTATTAGAGTTTTCTTGGTAGAATCTACCCACTCTACCAGCCTGCACCACCCCTTCCTTATAGATCAGATAAGAGATGATAATACTGGCTCTGCACCTGTAGCTCAAGTAGCTAAGGCACTAGCCACATACACCAGGCTGGTGGGTTCGAATCCAGCCCAGACCTGCCAAACAATGACAACAATAACCAAAAAAAATAGCCAGGCATTGTGGCGGGCACCTGTAGTCCCAGCTACTTGGGACTGAGACAAGAGGATCACTTAAGCCCAAGAGTTGGAGGTTGCTGCGAGCTGTGACACCACAGTACTCTACCCAGGGCAATAGCTTGAAACTCTATCTCAAAAAAAAAAAAAGAGTTAATAATATTTCTGAACACCATCATAACCACAAGATCCAGCCTAGTCAATCAACAAATTCCCTGATCCTGGATACAGGAACTTAGAGGTAAAAAAAAAAAAAAAAAAAATATATATATATATATATATACATATATATATATATTTATGTATAATATGCTATCCTATATGTATGTATGTATGTGTATATACACATACATACATACATACATACATACATACATACATACATACAGGATAGTCCCAGGACAAAATACATGTCACTCAAAATAAATTTCCTCCTAAAATTTTCTAAAACACACAAAAAGAAGTGCTATACTCATGAGAAGTAAAGTGACCACATGTAATATATAAAACAATGGATTTAAGCCCCTAGAATATCAGATTTGGACTGCCAAATCAGAATAAATGAGTAATATACGAAATACTTAAAAGAATTAACAATTGAAATCTCAAGGATGAACAAGCAACATAGTCTACCAGGAATGAAAAGCAGATTTGAAAAAAGAACCAGAAGTTCTTCAAATGAAAAATAAAACTGTTGAAATAAAAATTTCAATGAAATGCCTTAAGAACTAGAATAGATATAGATTAAGAGAGAATTACTAAAGAAATTACCCAGACTTTAATGAATAAGTGAAAAATATTAAAGAGATGGAAGATAGAATGAGGCCTCACATATGCTATTTATCAGTAATAATGAAACAGATGAGAAATTTCCCATATTAATGAAAAATATGAATCCATGATTCAAGAAGCCTTATCCCAAGCAAAATTAGAATTAAAAAAGAATCAGAAATAAAAATAATGATCCATTTATGTACACATTTCAGTAAAATTATAGAACATCCAAAAATAAGGAAACTTTAAAAAGCCAAAAAGAAAAGATTTATCGTGTCAGTCCCCAAGACCCCCACCCACACCCCAGCTCATAATTTGCTAGAAACATTCACAAGATTCAGAAAAGCTGTTACACTCATGGTTACAGTCTGTTACAGCAACAGAATACATATTAAGATCAACAGAAGGAAAAGGCACATAGGGCCAAGTCTAGGAAGACAAACTTCCATTTGTCTTGTTTGGTGTAGTCACATAGATAGCACTTAATTCTCTCATGTGCAAAGTGGAAGCTTAGTGAGCCTTGACATCAAGGTTCCTATTTGGGGTCAGTCACACAGGTATGCAGTACCTGCATAACTGACCTCAGCTCCTCAGACTCAGTCCCCAGGTCAAACTGACACAGGGTGGGCCAAAGTCTCAGGCATCAAAAAAGATATTTACCATAAATCACATTGTTAGCATAAACTATATGGCATGATCCAAGATCCCAGATCCCATACAGAGACAGTCTATCTGGCAGAATACTCCAAGGGCTCAGAGATATCTCCCAGAGCCTGGCCACAGAACACTCCTGAGGACCTTGGGACTGTATAAGCCTGTGGAGTTAACCCTTTCTCACATACATGTAACTTATAAGGAGATGACAATTAGATAACAGGAGAGTTGCAAATGAAACATTTAAGTCAGAAGACAATGGAATGATACCATCAAAGAGCAGAGAGAAAATGACTGCCAATTTAAAATATAGACTAAGAAAAGCTATCTTTCAAGAATGAGGGAAAATTAAAGGCATTTTTTAAACCTGAAGCAATCTATCAACAAAGACTGTCACTAAAGAAACTAAAAAATGAACTTCAAAAGAAGAAAAATGACTGGGGAAGAGGCAAGATGGCTGACTGAAGCCAACTTTCAGCAGAGGCTCCCATCCAGAAAGAGAAATAATGGCCAGAAACAACCCAATAACGCAGAAGATCGGGAGCTGAGCTGAGAGAGAGGATGAATAGGTCCACATCATCCCTGCTGAGGCAAGCTGGGACTCCAAGGAAACAAATTTCAGGTACAAAACCCATTCCAAAGAGTATGGGAATCCTTCCCCTCTCCCCCTATGAAAGCAGCTTAAGGCAAGTAGAGAACAGAGGACCTTTTGTTTCACCAAAGGGGAGAGAAGGACTGAGGGCAGGGACTCCCTCTACCGAGAGATAACCACCCTTGCCAGGGCCGAAAGTTGATCGAATATTCTCCCTACCTTCCTGAACTCCCAATCCACCTCTGCCCCCTCTCTTGGTGGTCTGGAAGACTACCCCCTGTGTTTGGCAGGTTTTTGCTATGGCAGGGCATGTCATGAGCTCTGGGGCAGTTGCGCTAAAAACTGTAACTTTAATAGAGGTGGGAAGTCACAAGGGGAGAGAGACTTGCTCTGTGTTGGAAAGCGCATAGCATGGGACCCACGCCACTGACAACAGGGGACTGTGGCAGGTGCCACCAGCACCCCACCTGCTTTTGCTACCCACAGAGCACTGCCCAAAGGTTCCCTGGCTCCCCACCCAGCTCCTGTGACCCATGGCCTGCAGCCAGAAGCTCCCACGGCTCCGACAACCCATGTAGACCACGTCTACCTGGCTCCTGCAACTGGTCCAGCCCATGGCCAGCAACTCCTGCCTGGCTCCTGCAACCCATGGAGCCCACAGCCGGTGACTCCCACCTGGCTCCTGCAACCTGCAGCCAAGACTCCCGCCCAGTTCCTGCAACCCTTATAGCCCATGGCAGGAAACTCCACCCTCTGGCTCCTGAGACCCATGGCCAGCGACTCCTGCCCAGCTCCTGAGACCTACGGCTGTCAGCTAGTGACTCCCGCCTAGCTCCTGTGACCCATGGCTCTGAAGCCAGTGGCTCCTGCAACCTACACACAGCAGTACCCCAGACCGGTGGCTCCACCCTCAGCAGTGGCAACGCCATCACTGATAGTGGTGGCAGCTCCGCAGTCCCTACCACTGGGGTCAAATTTGGGAGAGAAACCTCCCCAATCCTGTAGAAAACAGGTGGTGGCGAGGGAAACCTGACCTGACCAGGAGGGGTTCCAGAGGTGGAGTGTGGCCAAGGCAGAAGCATGGTCTCTGAAGGAGAGAACCACACTCCTCCAGGGTAACCCGTGGCTGGGCACAGATGCAGGTGAAATACTCCCTAGTTTCTAATGATCACTGGAGGAAGTCAGGCTTAAACTAGTCCCACCGGCAGGTCGCACAGTGAGATGACAGGTTGGGGAAACATTGTCTCCTCTTTGACTTAGGTGCAAATCCCTGGTGTACTTGAGTATTAGAGAAAACTGGGCTATAGCCCTTAGGGGTAACCAGTGACTGGGGATGCAAAGTGGGAAAAGAGGCCCAGTCCCCCTGGAATAATTCTTTTGCTTTGTGAGCCTTTCTGACTCCTCTGACCAACAGAGTGAGCCACATTTGAGCTTTCAGTGGATACCTCCAAACACTCCAAGATGAAGAAAAATGGAGAGCAAAGACAGATCATTCCCTGAGAGAGTTATGGGACCACTCCAAAAAAGCCTTATTGGAGTTCCTGAAGGTGATGAGAATGATATGAAAGGCACAGATGCTCTACTCCAAGAGATTTTAGAGGAAAACTATCCAAACATGGCAACAGATACTGAAAATTCAGAACCCCAGCACTACTCAATCCAAATAAGTATCCCCTAGACACATTGTAATTAACTTCGCCAAAGTTAGTATGAAAGATAAAATCCTGCAAGCTAACAGATATAAGAAAACCATAACCTACAAGGGGAAGAATATTAGAATGACTGCAGATCGTTCTGCTGAAACTTTTCAAGCCAAAAGAGGAGGGTCATCAACATTCAATTTCGTAAAATACAACAACTTTAGGCCCAGGATCCTGTATCCAGCTAAACTGAGTTTCATTTATGATGGAGAGGTCAAATACCTTAATGACAGTCACATGTTGAAGAAATTTGCCACAACGCAATCAGCTTTTCAAGATATTCTCTCACCCACCCTCCCTAAAGACCACCACAATACTCTACCACCAAAGTAAACTCACTCAGAAATTATTGATCAAAAACCAACTTCCACAGTGGTGAAAGGATTAAAAACGTCCACTGGTCTTTCAAAAAACTTCAAAACCAAAATACTACCAGGCTTATCAAAACTCTCAATTCATGCGAATGGCTTAAATTGTCTGCTAAAGAGGCACAGGTTGGCTGACTGGATGCAAAAACTCAGGCCAGATGTCTTCTGCATAAAGAATCTCATCTTATCTTAAAGGATAAATACAGACTGAGGGTGAAGGGATGGATAACTATAATCCAGACAAATGGAAAACAGAAAAAAGCAGTAGTTGCAATTTTATTTGAAGATACATTAGGCTTTCAACCAGCAAAAGTAAGGAAAGACAGGGATAGTTACGTCATATTTGTTAAGAGAAACAATCAACATGATGAGCTATCAATTATTAATATTTATACGCCCAACAAAAATGCTCCTCAATTTATAAGCAAAACCCTAACAGATATCAACAATTTGATATCTTCCAGCACCGTAACAGTTGGAGATTTAAATACCCCTTTGGCAGTGTTGAATAGAGCCTCCAAGAAGAAACTAAACAAAGAAATTCTGGACTTAAACTTCACATACAACAATTAAATTTCATAGATATCTACAGAACATTTCATCTGAACAAAACTGAATACACATTCTTCTCATCAGCCCATGGAACATCCTCCAAAATTGATCACATCCTAGGTCACAAGGCTAACCTCAGCAAATTTAAAAGAATAGAATTGTTCCTTGTATTTTCTCAGATCATCACAAAATAAAAGCCGAACTCACCAATACCAGGAATCTTCATACTCATACAAAGACATGGAAACTAAATAAACTTATGCTGAAATATAGCTGTGTCAAAGAGGAGATTAAGAAGGAAGTTGCCAAGTTTTTATAACAGAATGATAAGGAATATACAAATTATCAAAACCTCTGGGATACTACAAAGGTAATCCTTAGAGGGAAATTTATACCCTTGCAAGCCTTCCTTAAGACAACAGAAAGGCCCTCCCACCTCTGGAAGAGCTGCTCAGGGACCGCGATCGGCACCATCCCGGACCTCCAGAACAGACACGCCAGGACATGATCGGCAACCACCCACCTCCAGAAAAGCTGAACCAGGACCCGTGATCAGCACAACCCACTCCCACGACCTCCGGAAGAGCTGTGCCAGGACCTGAGATCGGCACCCTCCTGGACCCCGGTAAGAGCTGTGCCAGGACCCGCTACACCACCCACCTGGCCTCCCCACACCCTGACCAGAAAATGCGGAAGCCACACAACCCTGTATCCTCCCTACCTCCACACCGCCTGCTCGTCTGGCCAAGGACCCTGGTAGCCGCACGGCCTCCAGAGCACTCCCTGCTCCTATGTGGAGCCCTTCTCATGGCCAGAGACTGCTGGAGCTTTGGACCCTCTGTGCCAAAGTCACTGGGCGCCAGGCACTCCCAGAACCAGGTGCACCACTGCCCGCCCTATTGCTGGATCTGGGGTTGTCACACTTCAGAGCTGCTCCCACAACCAGAACTCCCTGGCTGGGGCAGTGCAGAAGAGCTACACAGGGTCACTCCCTACAAAGATCCAGCAAGAATACAGTGATCCTCCTGGGGTCTAATCTTGGAGAAACACCATTCCAACTCTGAGGATGGCCAGAGGCAAAAGTGAAAAACAATCATGAGACGAAATCGAAGGAAAAACTCTGGCAATATGAATAATCACAGTATATCAAATTCCCCAAGGAAAAATGGGGTAGACAAAGCACAAGATCCCATGCACAAACAAATAGCTGAGATGTCAGAAATTGAATTCAGAATCTGGATAACAAATAACATCAAATTAAAATTCCAAGCAGTAACCCAAAAGATGTTTCAAGACCAAAGATTTTGACACATTGAGACAAGAAGTTGCATCCCTCAAAGATCTGAGAAACACAGTAGACTCCCTCAGTAACAGAATGGAGCAAGCAGGAAAAAGAATTTCTGACATTAAAGACAAAGCTTTTGAACACTCCCAAACTCTCAGAGAGGAAGAGAAATGGAGGGCAAAAACAAATGACTCTCTCAGAGAGCTCTGGGATAATTCAAAGAAAACCAATATTCATATTATAGGGATCCCCAAAAGCGATGAAGTGGCTTCACAAGGCACAGAGTCTTTTCTCCATGAGATTATAAAAGAGAACTTTCCAGACATGCAAAGAGATTATGAAATTCAGACAGCTGACAGTTTCAGAACTGAGGCACAACTCAACCCGAATAAGACATCACCTAGACACATCATAATCAATTTCACTAAAGTTAATATGAAGGAGAAAATTCTTAAAGCTGCCAGACGAAAGAAAACCATCACCTACAAGGGAAAGAATATTACAATAACGGCAGATCTCTCTGCTGAAACCTTTCAAGCTAGAAGAGGATGGGCATCGACTTTTAATCTCCTAAAACAAAATAACTTTCAACCCAGGATCCTATACCCAGATAAACTGAGTTTCATTTATGATAGAGAAATTAAATACTTTAATGACATTCACATGTTCAAGAAATTTGCCACAACTATCCAGCTCTCTAGGATATTCTCACACCTATCCTCCATAAAGATGAGTGTAATCCTCCACCACAAAAGTAAACCCACCCAGATAATTTTGATCAAATTCCAACTTACACAGTTACAAAAGGATTAAAAATGTCCACCAGACCCTCGAAATGTTTACCAATATTCTCAATTAATGTGAATGGTTTAAACTATCCTCTAAGAGATTTTGGATTAAAGATGGCGGCCGAGTAACAGCTTCCCTGTAACTGGGCATGGCGAATCTGGGGAGACAACACTCCAGGAATCTCTGGCCGGTGGGATCTGCCTATGATCATCCCTTTGAAAATACAGGGCACCCAACAAGGGACTTCTGGACCCCAGGAAGAGGACAAAAACAGTGGAAAACTGGCAAGAGGCTGCATGTGTTCGATTCACCTAATCACGCCAGGAACCGTGAGTACAAGCAGCAATGAGATTGCAAACTGGAAAGGCCTTACCTGTGAACTGTTTTCAGGTTCCTGGACTTGGCATTCAGTTGAGCTGCCTTGGGGAGAGCTTGAGCAGGAGTGTAAAGAACGTTGGGCATTGTCTGGGGCCCCAGAATGAGCCACTGAGCTGGGCAAAGTAAGCCACTGTGAAAGAACTGATCCAGCAAGCTCCGCCCTCAGGGTCCCAGAGCAAGGATCAGGCAGGACAAAGTAAGCTAGTGACTGAGCAGCCTAAAGGCGGGGACTGAACTGCCTCACAGCCTTAATCCTTAGGGGCAGAGTGAGGCGGTTTTGGCACACGGGAGCCTTGGGCTGTTTCCCTGGGTAGAGTGCCGTGACGTCACAGCTCACAGTAACCTCAAACTCCTGGGCTTGGCACCGCCCAGACCTGCATATGAGCTGTGCAGTGACCCCCGACCAGTGACCCACACCCACCGGACCTCCGCATTCCCTGACCAGGAAATGCGGGGGTCACGCAACACTGTATCCTCGCTCCTGTGTCCTACAAGCCTCCACACTAGCCCGTTCAGCTGGCCAGGGACCCTTGTAGCTGCATGCCCTCTGGAGCCCTCCCTGCCTCTGTGCAGAGCCCTTCTCCTGGCCAGAGACTGCTGGAGCCTTGGGTTCTCTGTGCCAAAGTCACTGGGCACCAGGCACTCCCAGAACCGTGTGCACTACCCCTAGCCCTGTTGCTGGATCCAGGCGTGTCACACACCGGACCTGCTTCCACAACCAGAACTCTAGCTGGAGCAGCCCCAAAGGAACTACACAGGGTCACTCCCTACAAAGATCCAGCAACAATGGAGTGATCCCGCTGGGGTCTAATCTTGGAGAGACACCTCCCCAACTCTGAGGACGGCCAGAGGCAACGGTGAAAAACAATCATGAGGCGAAATCAACAGAAAAACTCTGGCAATATGAATAATCAGAGTAGATCAACTCCC
>CAUYPK010031414.1:0-54906 GCA_963574355.1 Loris lydekkerianus
CAGGCTGGAGAACAGTGGTATGAACATAGCTCACTGAAACCTAGAACTCCTATTCTTAAGCCTCCTGTCTATCTGGGACTTAGTAGCATGTGCCTTCACATGTGGTTAATTTCTTACCCTTTTTTTTTATGGCTGATTTGAAACTTTTGACCTCAAAAAATGTATCACCCTTCTTGGGCTACCAAAGTGATAGAATTTATATTCATGAGCCCCTGTGCCCAGCAAAATCATATTCATTCTGCTGATAAAAGTCTAAAAATTATTTGAATATTAAATTTAATACATAATTTTCCTACTGAAACCTAATTATGGCTCATTTTCTTTCTTTTTTTTTCCCCTTTTCTTTTTTTATTATTATTATTAAATCATAGCCGCATACATTAATATGATCATGGGGCATCATACACTAGATTTGTATACCATTTGACACATTTTCATCCCAATAGTCAACATAGCCTTCCTGGCATTATCCTAGTTACCGTAGCATGACATTTACATTTCACATTTGCTGAGTTTCACCCTTACCCTTGTAAGATGCCTCGTAGGTGTGATTCCACCAATACCCCTCCCTCCACCCTTCTCCCGCTCCCTCTTCTCCCTTTCCCCCTTTCCATTTTCTTTTCTTGATTCCCTCTCTCTCTCTCTCTCTTTTTGTTTCAGTCTTCCAGTGTCTCTTTAACCACATCTCTGCCTGTTCCAAAAACAGGACTGACTTCTCCTCCCTTAATGCAGTTCAGTGTGCTGTCAATGTGTGACTGTGGAGTTCCCTAAGGTAAAAGAGATCTTGGAATCTTGGAGGATCCAGTATTATTTTTCAGAAATAATCACTGAATCACTGGATATAGCAGACATTCACTCTTTAAATCACTTATTACCCTGGAAAATAAGGAAGAGCAAGGGTAGCATCCATATGGAACATATTTTATTTAAATAGGAAGGCTTTTGACTACCAAAACAAAAACAAACAACAAAAAGCAGGGATCTTGTCAGCTATAATCACATTTCAGCCACATAGTTTTCATTGTGCCAAGGTATGTTGAAATACAATGAAATATATAGAAAATGTGCTCCTTGGGAGACTGAGGCAAGAGAATCACTTAAGCCCAAGAGTTTGAGGCTACTGTGAGCTGTGATGCCACAGCACTCTGCCGAGGGTGACATAATGAGACTCTGTCTCCAAAAAAAAAAAAAAAAAAGTAAGAAAGAAAGAAAAGAAAATGTGTTCATCTGAAACGCTTCACTAGGTGAAAATTTATTTCACAATAGGAAGCTCAAGCAAGAATGAAACCTCTAGTGCACTGGGGTGACCTTTTAGACTGAGCCAATGTTGACAAAATCAAGGAACTCTTTTGAAAACCTAGATAGGACAAGCAAATAAGAAATGCCAGGAGATCAGGCTACATATTTAAGTCAACTAAACCAAGCTTGTTTATATCTTGACTAAATCCCTATGAATCAGAAATCATAATACCTTTTAAAAAAGTCTTAGAGTGTTAATTTTGTTTCTTTGATCTCCTAAAATTGTTTTATGCCATGTTTAAGAGGTCATCATAGACTAGTAATTAGCTTAACTAGTTCTTTCACAAACATACTTTAAAGCTACTCAGCATTAGAATGCTCTACATTATTGAAACGTTAAAGCTACTGCAAGTGTTTGCCTGGAAATCATGAAATTACATGTATGTATATGTGTGTCCATGCATGTTTATGTATGTGGATATTTATGTATGTGTATAGTATGTAAATATCTTTAAGTATGAAAACAACAAAAAAGTCAAATCCAATGCTTATTTAGGATAAGCCTTAGCATTTTAATATTCTTTAGCTCAAAAAATCACATCAGCATCCACAGCTCATGTAGCTCACCGAAGACAATGGGGAACAAGAATCCCTCTTACTGCTGGGGGGTCTTGCCTTATCAGCACATCTTTCTCAGGAAGCTAATCCCTAGCTGGGTATGCAGTTTTCCCACCTAAGAGATTTCTCTTCCCACTTCCCCAAGTGTCTGACTGCATCTGTTCCAGCAGCTTAACTGCGGTATCACGTCATTAGTACATGATTCATTAAGTAGCTAAGGGTCAAAGAAAACTTCTTTAAAGCCCACAGTAGTTTCAATGATGTGGGCACCATAATAAAAGAGATCCAAATAAATGAATGTGCTATAAATATTTTATATTAATGGAGTACATGGTAGAAGCTTTCGGCTTTCTCTAAGCCCTTCTGAAATGATGTGGTTTTTAAACAAAAGAGCTGCTTCACAACCAACTCTAATTTTAACCCAGAGATTATGCTTCTCTGTGTTCCAGAGTTGCACTCTTGGTATGTAATTTCCAATGAAATTTCTACATGAAGGACAATGCTCTGAATACCATTTTCACCTCTACAGCCTTTATTTGATAGCTCAATAGTATATACTGCTATGAAGAAAAATATGAAAGAAGATGATAATGCCAGTATTAGGGAAGCAAAGAATATTTTTTAAAAGTGATGGTAGAAAAGAATAGGTTGGATCTAAGGAAAATAACTTCTTCACAAGTATTGGAAAAATGAAGATAATGTCACAAAACTAAGTCTCCTGCTTTATGATAAAGACGAAGGATGCTTCTTAGCAATTCTGGATGTCAGCCTTGCCCTTATTCTTTTGCATTTTGGTAAGCATTCCTCCTTATTCACTACTGATGCACCCCCATGGCCAGTGCCATTTCTGTTTTTATTGTAGTAACAACATTTAAAATGAGAGCTACCTTTTAAATAAATTTTCTGAGAGTACAATACAGTCTTGTTAACTGTAAGCCAAATACTTTACAGCTGATAGCTTCAGCTTATTCATCTTGCTTGAGTGAAAATTTATGCCCTTGATTAGTATTAAGAACATTCCATTTCTTCTCTTCCCACCCCCTGCAGCCATCATTCTATTCTCTGCTCCTAGGACTTTGACTATTTTAGATACCTCATCTTAGTGGGATGATACAGTATTCATCTTTCTGACTGGCATATTTCACTTAGCACAGTGTCCTCAAGGTTCATCAACATTGTCACATATGGCAGGATTCCTTCTTTCTTTTAAGACTAAATAAACATTTCATTGATTGTGTGTGTGTGTGTGTGTGTGTGTGTATACATATATATATATATATATATATATATATATATATATATATATATATATACAACACATTTTCTTTATTTACTCATTTTTCAGTCGACATTTAGATTGTTTTCGCCTCTTGGCTACTGTGAATAGCAATGAACTTGGGAGTGCAAGTATCTGTTTAGAATCCTGATTTCAATTGTTTTGAATAAATACTCAGAAATGGGATTGCTGGATCATATGGCACTTAATTTCCACACCTGGACCCATCTCCCTCCTCTGGGTAATCCCTACTCACTCCTCAATACTCATCTTGGCTGTCACTTCCCACAGAAAAATTTTTCTGGCTCTACCCTCTCCTAACTGTGTTTTCCACAAGAAAGCATCACAGGTCAATATTCACAAACCTGAAGCCACCATTCTCCACCAAACCTGTTCATCCTTCTGTGCTCTCCATCTCAGTGAATGGTTCCACGTCCATGCAATAAATCCATGTAGGCATGCAGGGGGCCAGGACAGAAGCATGGCTGCTATTGCTGTCTATGGGTCCCTCATTCCCATTCCCAGCATCAGTTTGGTCAACAGTATCTCAGTCAAATCTGCTCACTTCTCAACCTTGTCCACCCTGACTCTTGATTCAGGTCACCATAAGTCTCTCATTTGCTTTACAGCCATTTCAAAGTTTCCCTTTGAAGATATCCATCCACTATTGTCAGCCAACTTTCTCATATGGGAATCCAATCAGTTATTCTTCAGTGTTAACCACATCCCTAGTCTTCCCTCATTTGGGGATATAATCCAACCTTTAACCATGATTTAGGAGGTACTTTATGATGGCAGATCTTTTCTCCTCTTGAATTTCACTCTATGAGATAGATACGCTCACCTCTAATATAGAGATAATCAAATTGTAGAGTCTCTATGATGTTGAAAACTCTGATTAGGATCACACAGCCAGGAATTGGTGGTGTTAGAGTTTGATTCAGAATCAAAGTTTGAATAAAGTATTCAGAAGGTGATTAAGATTTATTTTTCTGCAGGATATTATGCATTCTAAAGTGCCACTTAACATGCTTCTGATTTCATACTGAGAACAATGTGGTTACATTTCATTAGAATGTTACTTGTAGATAAATTTTTAGGCCACCCTCACCTGTTATCTTAGTTGGTTCTCTTGAAGGCAAAGCCTAATGAAGGGCCTGTTTACAGGTGATTCAGGTGGGAGGTGATTCAAGGAGCACAAGTAGAGGGGAATATGGAGCAGGGGAAGAGAAATAGTCAGCAGAATCACAATGTTTTGTCAGAGAGGCTTAATTCTGTCAGGACCTTCTGAGAAGTATACTGGATGCTTCCCTGAATTCTACCTAAAAGACAGAAAATAGAATTTTTCAGGAGCTTCTGGCCCCATTGTTTGAAATTTACCCCCAGGGTTATTAACTTCCCCTAAATTCTAAACTGTACAAATGCACCAGCCAAGCAAGATGTGCCAGCCCCTGAGCTCCTCAGAGCCCCATGGCAGAAAACAAAGACCAGTAGCTCACATACTAAGCCTCCCTGCCAGAGTGATGTGAACTGAAGCCCACTAATAATCATCTACTAAAATTCAGGATGGTGGTCTTGGGAATGAATCTGGGCACCAGAGGCACCTAAGATGCCCATGTCAGGAAATGAAATAACTTAGAAATAGAATGCTATTCTCAAATATTTTTAGACTCACAACAAATTTCAGGTACAAACAATAGGCTACCAATCAGCACAACTACATTTTTCACTGACTTTCCTCTGCAGAAAACAAAGATGATTGAATAATGTGTAGGAGGTTCTATGAAGTGATTCATTTGCTGCTAATAACTATCAGCATTTAGCTGCAAAGCTAGAGTGATCAATAAATAATTCTCTCTGGAAAAGGAACAGAATTCTCTATCTATAATAGTCCATTTATAGAAATATTAAATATTAAAAACTCTGAGTCCAAATTTTCCACATAGAAAATGCCTTTAATCATTTAAAAAAATTAAGGTCATACAAGGTCTGACAATTAAGTTATCAAACTAATCCTAGAAAAAGTGCTACATACTCCATTACTAAATATTGCTTTGATCACTGGTTGAAGTATTCCATTTGGGAAGCTGTGCTTGATGCTAGGGCCTGGTTCACTATTCAAAGAAATTTTAGAACTCTTTTGTACAATGGCCATCAGAACTGTTTTTGTATTATCCCTGATGTCCTTAATGTCATCAAAATGTCTTTCTTCCAATATTTCCTTTATCTTGAGTAAGGAAAACAGTCACTGGGGGCCAGATGAGGGAGTAGGAAGGGTGTTCTAATACAGTTATTTGTTTACTGGCTAAGAACTCCTTCACAGTGTCATGTGAGCTGGTCCACTGTCATGATGTAGGAGCCATGAGTTATTGACCAAGATTTTCCATTAAGATTTTTCTTACCATTTCTTTGTCAGTGCTTACATAGTCTGTTATGCTTTTTACAGTCAGCCAATGATTTTGGCACACAATTCAATGAATTTCTGCAATGTTTTCATGAGTTCTGCTTGTTACTGCCCCCCCTCCCACCTCCCTTCATTAGTCACGCTTTCTCTCCCAACAGAGAAATGTTCAATCCATTTGTACACTGCCATTTTCTTCATGACCTTATCCCCACAAACTTGGACTAACATGTCCCTGATTTCACTTCCACTTGCCAAGTTTAACAAGAAATTTAATGTTTGTTCATTGCTCTAATTTAAGCACTGACATTTTCTTAACTTTTTTATTTTTTATGTGTATTGATTTTTAAATTTTTAAAAAATTTTTACTTTTTAGTATTTGAGATCCACTGAGGGTATAAAGAATTAGGTTATACTGATTGCATTTGTTAGATTAAATCCCTTTTATAATTGTGTCTTGCCCCCAAGAGGTGTGTCATACACCATGACCCCCCCATCTCTCTCCCTCCCTCCTCTTCTCTCCCCACTTGCTCATTCCCTACCCTCCCTTGTATTAGTTCATCTACTGCCTTCATATTAGAATTGACTACATTGGATTCTTGCTTCTCCGTTCTTATGATACTTTGCTAAGAAGAATGTGTTCCACCTCCATCCAGGTTAATACAAAAAATGTAAAGTCTCCATCTTTTTAGTGGCTGAATAGTATTCCATGGTATACACATGGCACAGCTTGTTAATCCATTCCTGGATTGGTGGGCTTTTATGCTATTTACACATTTTGGTGATTATAAATTGAGCTGTGATAAATAGTTTAGTGCAAATGTCCTTAAGATAAAAGAATTTTTTTTCTTCTGGGTAGATGCCTAATAATAGGACTGCAGGATCAAATGGGAGGTCTAAATTTGAATTCTTTGAGGATTCTCCATACTTCCTCCTAAAAAAGGTTGCATTAGTTTTCAGTCCCACCAGCAGTGTAAAAGTGTTCTTTTCTCTCCACATCCGTGCTGGCATCTGCAGTTTTAAGATTTTGTGATATGGGCCATTCTCCCTGGGGTTAGATAGTATCTCAGGGTGGTTTTAATTTGCATTTCTCCAATAATTAGGAATGATGAGCATTTTTTTCATATATTTGCTAGCTATTCGTCTGTCTTCTTTAGAGAAAGTTCTGTTCATCTCTCTTCCCCATTGATGTATGGGATTGTTGGTTTTTTTCTTATGGATTAATTTAAATTCTCTATAGATCCTAGTTATTAAGCTTTTGTCTGATTCAAAATATGTAGATATCCTTTCGCATTGGGTTGGTTGTCTCCAAATGCATGCCAGCTTCTGTAGCTTTGAGACTTTATGTAGGCCATTCTCACTGGGTTAGGTGGTATCTCAGGGTAGTTTTGATTTGCATTTCTCTGATAATTGGGGATGATGAACATTTTTTTGTGGTTGTTAGCCACTTATCTATGTTCTTTAGAGAACATTCTGTACATCACTCTTGCCCAGTGATATTTGAGATTGCTGGGATTTTTTGTTGTTGTTGCCATTGATTAATTTAAGTTCTCTATAGATCTTAGTTATTGAGTTTTTGTCCAATTTATAATATGCAAATACCTTTTCCCATCCTGAAGGTTGTCTGTTTGGTTTGGTTTTTGTTTCCTTAGTTGTACAGAAGATTTTCAGTTTAATTAAGTCCCATTTGTTTATTTTTGTTGTTGCAACTGCCACAGAAGTCTGCTTCGTAAAGTTTTTTCCCAGGATGATCTCTTCAAGTATTTTCCCACATTTTCTTTGAGAATTTTTATTGTTTCATGCCTTACAGTTAAATCTTTTATTCATCTTGAATCAATTGTTGTGAGTGGTGAGAGGTATGGGTCCAGTTTCAGTATTGTACATGTGGTTATTCAGATCTCCTCGCACCATTTGTTCAATAGGGATTCTTTTCCCCAATGTATGTTCTTGTTTGGTTTATCAAAGATCAGGTGGCTGTAAGAGGTTAGTTTCATTTCATGGTTTTCTATTCGATTCCAAATGTCAATGTCTCTATTTTTAGGTCAATACCATGCTGTTTTGACCATTTTCTTGGCAGCACACAAAACACACGACAGTAATTAATGCCACTCAGCAAGACATTACCACACATTGACATGAACACAGCTGTAAGACATGGTATACCAAGGTTATGAAACCTTACAGACTTGTTTGTATGGTATTGCCAATGTAAGTGCATGGTGGAAAGTTCATGAACTTAATAGTCAGGCCTTGTATGACTGATTTTTTTTTTTTCTTTTTTTAGAGATAGAGTCTCATGTCATCCTCAGTAGAGTGCTGTGGCATTATAGGTCACAGCAACCTCCAGCTCTTGGACTTAGGCTATTCTCTTGCCTTAGCCTCCTGAATAGCTGGGACTATGGACAACTGCCACAATGCCCGGCTATTTTTTGTTGTTGTTGCAGTTTGGCCAAGGCCTCCACCCTCTGTATATGGGGCTGGTGTGCTATTCACTGAGCCACAGGCACCGCCCATATAACTGATAGTTTCACTTCTTTTTATTCTATGTCTATTTTCAAGATTTTTTTTCTTCCTGATGTATTAAGGTATTAAAAATACATCAGGGTAATCCATAACTTTAAAAAATGAAGTATTTCATATATTTTTGGAACATGTACTCTGTATCTATTTAATCTTGCTTAAAAATATATGTTAAGAAATTCATAGACTAAAGATAAGATTAGGATAATTTAGCATATTATTATAACGATGGTTACTCTTGATGTTGGAATTAAAGCAAATTTTATTTTCTACCTATGTTCTTTCCAAATTTTCTATAGTTCTTGCCTGTATTTATTTTTATAATAACAAGCCTACACTGTATGTTATTTTTAAAGGTCAAATTAAAAAAAATTTTTGATAACCATTCTTTACTTTGATTTTACTTTTACTTTACTCAAATATGGCCCAAGATGCTTTTCTATGAAAAATTTCTACAACATAGTTCAGGTTATGAGAAAAAGCTTACCTTGAAATGAAGAAAATTCTCAACCATTTGATTGTATACAGAATTAGCTTCTTTTCTATTTGCCAGAGATGTTAATACCTTTGATTTGGTGGCTATGCAGAAAGGATCTAAGAAGTTCTGAAGTGGAGAACACTGCAGTTTTCTTTTCCCAAGATAGAGATAGATTGGAGCAGACCCATCCAGGTAGGAGTATGCGAAGAATCACAACATTTCACTGACCTTAATTTAGCCTATAAAGGGACAAACATAGTATTATGCTGTTTGTCATTTCAAGTCACACCTTTCTGGACTGGTGATGACCTTGTAGTTTCTGAATAGATTTATAGCATATGCTCCTGTTAGAAATGTTATTTTGGTTATGTTCCTCTGTATTTCTCCTCCTGTACAGATGGAAAATTCCATAAAGGTACCAGAAAGTTTTTACTTAAGGGAGTCGGTAAACCCATTAATCATTAACCACTGTGATTTCACCCAACCAGCCAGAAAAATAAGCTGACAGGCAGAGACAGTAATTCCATTAGATTCACTGCTTACCAATGGATATATATTTATGTGTTACTCTTGATGTATATTTAAGTTGTTAATCCTAGGTCACTTTCCAGACCTTTTTTCCCCAGAAATTTCTGAGGTTGGTCAGCTGTTATGGCATTTTTAGGGCTCCTTGTTCTTCCCCTCCCCAGGACTGGCTGCAGAGTAGGGGAGCTCAGTCTTTTCCCAGTGCCTTGTGATTTTCAAAGACAATCACATAGGCCCTTCTGGCTTATCAACATTTGGCTTTTTGTTTGTTTGTCTTGATTTTGGTTTTTGCTTTGCATCCTGACAAAATTGGGCAAACAGAAATAGCTAATAAAAACCACAGTCAAGTTTCTGATAATCATAGTTTTTACCCTACCATACTGATGGTAAGATCCAGTTTCATTCTTTACTTTGATTCCTCAAGTTTGTGCTCACCAAATATTCACTTATTTTCTGACCTCATGAAAAGGGAATGCAGGCTGTTCCCTATCTGAAGTCTTTACTTTTGCTTATGTTGGCAAATAAAGGAACCAGGATAGAGAAAGTACATCTTTTGCCTTTAGTGGTTAAGTTACCACTCTGTGAACTTGCATACCAGATGATAGAGAGGCCTTATCTAATTCCCAATCTCTCCACTACTCTATGTCCCTTTACTACTATATAGTATATACAGTAGAATCTCCATAGTTGACCA
Organism: Loris lydekkerianus; assembly: GCA_963574355.1. Taxonomy (NCBI): domain Eukaryota; kingdom Metazoa; phylum Chordata; class Mammalia; order Primates; family Lorisidae; genus Loris; species Loris lydekkerianus. The sequence continues at coordinate 9,752 of CAUYPK010031414.1, forward strand.
CCTCCCTGCATTGATCACCCCTTAAGTTGACTTAATTTTCATAGGCCAGACATGACCTTCATGGACACATCAGTACAGTAGGCCTAGTTCCTTCTATTGACCATTGACCATCACTGTATTTTGACCAATTTGTTATACTCTGTTGGGCGGTCAACTTAGAGAGTTTCTTCTATATATAAATATATACACCGCAGAAACTATATGTGTGTGTGTGTGTTTATATATGTATATATGAAATTTTCTTTTCTTTCCTTTTTTTTTTTTTTTTTTTGCAGTTTTTCAACCTCGGCACTACCAGCATTTCTGTGCAGGGCATTGTAAGATACTAAGCCCTGACCTGGCTTCTACCTCCCAGACTCCATTAGTACCCTCTCTCTTATCCTGGCCAGTTATGATAACCCAAATTGTCTCCTAATATTGCCAAAAGTTCTCTGGGAAATAAAATCACCCCCATTTGAGATTAAAAACAGCTACCATAAAGAACTTATTAAGCTTGTAAGTATATGTTTTTGTGTGACTATAAGTAAGTATTGTCTTTTCCATTAGACTGTAAATTCCAGAGGGGTAAAGACCATCTCTATTCTAAAACATGCCCAATTTTTCTTCCTGGCACATACTAGCTACTCCATAAATATTTATTGACTTAGTTAAACGAATACAGTATATGGCCCATTTTATGAGCTATTGTAATAATTATAAAAGACTCAGGGTCAAATAGTGTCTATATCATATTTCATGAGAATAATGGCTATTCTGGCTATGCAACAAAAATTATATTTTCAAACTTTAATAATATCTAAGGGACATGACATTTTGGAAGGTATAGGATTTTTAATTTTTTTTTTTTTTAAACTGGCTTAAACTGTTCAGGCACAGTGGCTCATGCTTGTAATTCTAGCACTCTGGGAGTCTGAATGGGGGAGGATCCCTTGAGTTTAAGAGTTTGAGATCAGCCGAAGCAAATCAAAAAGAGCTTGGTTGTGTCACTCTGGCTTTGAGAAACCTATATATTCAGTTTCTATGCCCTGACAATGATATAGCCCTCAGTAGAGGCCAGGGTAGGCACACCCTGAGCAATGGCAGACCTGCCCAACTGTGATGGGCACCTAGGAATTTACATGGCCCTCCCAGAGGAAAAGAAAGAGAACGGGAAAAGTCCTGAATTAATATCTGGAAGGGACCAGATCAAATTTTCTGCCATCAAACCAAATGAAAGCTGACATATAGTCTTCATCTTGGTTTGTAGAAAAATAAAGACTATTATCCATATTGTCTTCATATATGGTTTTGACTTGCAAAAATTGTACCCACTATCTTCCCATTCTATCATCAATGGATATTTAGATTGTTTCCATTTTTCACTATAGAAATTATGCTGCAATGATAACTTGTATATATTTACATGTATTCATGTCTATTTCTTTAGAAAAGATGAAATTAAAATAAAAATCTAGCAGATTCATTGTCCTTTTCTACAGGGATTATTCCACCTAATCATTCATTGTATTACCAGAATGTGAGCATTGTATGGGCAGGGATTTTCTTCTGTTTTGTGTGTACTATTTGTACAATAAATCTCTGTTGAACAAATAATTCACATTATTATATCAAATAATTCTATGCTTTCTTCTAAATATGTTCATCTTTGAGATAATCTCATGAACCACTTTTTCTCAGAGAGTTCCTTATTTCCTGAGCAAAGCTAATGCCAGATGCAGTGTTATGAACCAACTAATGAATAATGAGCTGTAATTTGAATAGGAAGTTGTGCAGGGACCCCTGCTCAAGGATATTAATGCTGTCACCATTGAAGCTACAATTTTTATAATGTAATTTTTAGGGGGTCTTGGGGAGATTTCATCCTCTCCCACCAGTGTTTTCAGTAGATAAACAATCTGCCTCCCACACCCATCACCATCAATTAATAACTTTTGCTGTAGTTATCAGCTGATAATTTAAACAGGGGTTAACAGGAACAAATAAGATCAATTTTAATTGAGAGTTAGAAAAATAAAAGGACCAGAAAAGAAGAAAGAACACCAAAGACATAACATCCCTTAACTTCATTTTGCCTCGAACCCACTCACCCTGGGATGAATGAGGACAGAGTTCATGCGTAGAGAACTTCTGTTCCTTGACAGTTACATTTATTTCATCTGGGAATATTGCTCTTTATTTACCTCTCAGGTTTTTTCTTACCAATTTACCATTCCAGATGACGTCAATCTACCAGAAAAGTGCCACATCTACTTTTACTTGATGTATAAAGACTGCTACATTATTAGGTATCAGTAAGAGTCAAATAATGTCACAATGTTGTCATGTTTCACCCAGGCTTGTGGAAAGTGCTGTCACTCACACCATACTGCTGCACTAGAAATTAGGTTTTTTAAATCCCAAACCAGTGACTGCATCACAACATGCAAAATGCACAGCGATGTTTTCTCTAGGGCATATTAAAAAACTAAACATTTTTTTCAGTAAGTTTGAGATTTAAACTTTAAACCAAATATAATTATGGAAAAAACAGATGCTGGAGAAAAGACAGGTGGGAGGAAAAAGAAGATATTGCCAAAGCACCCTCAAGGCTGTGCTTGAGATGTTTAGGATTACAAAATGTATTATGTTCTGTTTCTCTAAATCAATAAGCAGTAGAAGATTTTACACACAAAAAAAATCCTTAAAGGGAAAAATTAAAAGCTAGTGAAAAAAGAAAAATCTATCTGAAAACAAATTTTTCATTCTTATTTCACTTTGTCAGTGGCTAATCAATAGCAGATGAGTTTATGATAGCTCTGCTGCAGACTAGTAATTCAATTTTTTTCTGGGTTTAAGCTTCTGTGTCTCTTTCTAGTAAGGGAGGCTAACACTTCAAAACTTTATTAATAACACAAGACTTAGTCAAGTTGAACAGACCTGGATGATTCCCTCTGTTCATGTGGTTTGTTTGTAGATGATCTTCAGATCTCTGTTTAAATGACGTTCAGCAGCTACTGTATGTCAATGCGTATTGAGTACTCATTATGTGCCTGTGATAAACTCCTATGTCCTTAGCTGTATGTATGGGATTAAAATGCAGGTAGCCAGGCTCCAAGGTCTATTTTAATCATGGTACAATCAATCCTACTCTAGTTATACACCTTCTTATGTACACCCATGGATCCCAGGGCCTCTCCCATCTTTGAACTTTAAAATGTCACTGTGGCTGCCTGTTTAATTGCCCATCTCAACTACTGGATTACAAGCAACTTAACGGCATGAATTTTTTGTCATAGTTTTGTTTTTAATGCCTAGCATGTTCCCTGGCATATAATAAATGAAAAAGAAGTATTTTTGCATGAGTAATTTTTCTTCTAGTGATAATAATTGTGAGAGCCTTAAGAACAAGACTACCTGGGTTCAAATCTTGGTGTTGATACTTATTTGCTATGTGACCATGGGCAAATCATTAACCTCGCGATACTCCTTTCCACAGGGATAATAATATCCTTGCTTCACAGTATTGTTATACAGTTTAAAGATTAAAGAGATTGAAACATCGCTGAGCACACAGGAAACAATGCAATGAAGCATCTAATTCATGAAGACAATACACTATGTTAAGGAAATAATTCTGTTATTAAAAGAGGCCTATTAAGAGGAATAACTGGGGAGATTTTTAAAAAACAGCATTTTCTATCCTCACTCCCAGAGAGTCAACGTTTTCAGAGCTAAAGTGGGAGCAAGGAATTTGCATTTGGGATGTCGTATTATCAATTTGTTTTGAATTTGTGATTCAAGAGAGTTTTATTCCCATTAGAGAGTTCAGTCCACTACATTATATTCCCTTTTTGATCCTATTTTTTGGGGAGTACCAGCAGAAGTCGGGCCACAGCTCATCCTGCCCCTGAGACCATCTGGCATTCAGTATGTGAACAAGAAAAACTTTAGGACATTTTACTTGCAGTGATGCTCTTCCTCTTTTCAAGGATTTCCCACCAACCAATCATACTTAGCCTCTTCTGGAGGGGATTACTAAATTTTGAAGATTTTAAAAATATCTTATTAGAAATATATTAGCAGCCTAATGTTTCATTTTCTCCATAATTAAATCTGTGATTGAAATTATTGACTCAGAAAAACACACTTTTTGGTAAATAATGCAGTATTTTTAAACAATTAAATCAGGTACATCATTCATTTCCATGAAATAATGAAGATACAAACATTATAATAAAGCATCTACTCACAGCATTTTCTATCTACTCTGCCTTAGACACAAACTGATTTTTTAATATTAATTAGTTTACTCTTCATAACAACTTTGTGAAGTAAGTATTATTTTACCATCTTGTTGATTAGGAAACCAACATTCAAGGCAGTCGGAAAACCTGTTTAAGATCCCATGGCCAATAAAAGGCAGAGCCCAGCTTCGGATCCAGGTCTCAGACGCCACGTCCAGAGCGATTTTTCCTTTGCCGACTGGTAAGGGAGCATTTTTCCTTGCTACAGTGAAAATTACATTCAAATAAGTTTTTTCTAATGTATTATGAATTTATCACAACCTTTTCTGGTCTTTTGAATAGACAGCCCAAGTATTTTCTTGTTAGAATTAATCCACAGCCCCCACTGTGAACAGGCAGTGGAAACTGCCAGCACAGGCCAGAGTCTGATTTAGTCAAACATCAGTCCACTTGTAAAAGTTCTTGGAAAACAAAGAATGTCTTTAAGAATTTGCCAAGCCGTGGAGGGGAGGCTGGCTTGAAGGTTATTTATGTGCACTGACTTCCTAGAGTTCAGAAGACTTCACAGCTTCAAACATCGTTATGTACTTTTTCCCTCTCATGTGATCACTTTTATTCTACTAGGGAATGTACTTTTCCCCATAAGACACATGGAACTGCTGAGTAATGCTCTGGGTGCCCACAGTTGTATGTGATTCATCACTTTGGGTTAAGTGCCCTACTAGGGGACCATTTGTATCCTCTGAGCAGGCAGCTTCTTTCACAACAGCCAGGGCTCCCAACCTGCCCCCACTGCTTTGTCATTCCTCATTTAAACCTTTTGCTTTAAGTTCCCTTGGTTGAGCAAGACTGGGACACTCTCCTGTAAGCAATGACTGAGCATTTCTGACCCACTTCTGAAATTGATAGGGGCAAGGTGGTTAGTAGCTGGGCTCATTTTCCATTTTCAACCACTCATTGATTCACTCACTTACTCATTCAATGTGTGCTTTTTAGGGGGCATCTGTGTGTCGAGCACTAGGATTAGTTATCTATTTTCTGCTCTCAAGAAGCTGACTGAGAGATAATTTTTAAAAACATCCTGGTGAGTGCTGTGACAGAGGCAGGCAGAGGACATCGTGGGAGCCCAGAGGTGGTAAGGAGAGGTGAGGGCAGGGGCCAGGACAGGGGATGAGAGGAGGGCACCCCTTGGTTCATTTCATAGGGTACTTGGGAGGAATCAGACTGATTTGGGAGAGGGGGGTTCAGTGGAACTTGATGAGGGGTGTTCCAGACAATAGGGACTTCAAGGAAGGTCGAGTGTGTGTTAGTGGGGGGGAGGGGTAGTGGGGTACACAGAGTGTGTGGGGACGTGCTGGGACAGTGCCTGTGTCAAGGGTGGGGAGCCGCAGCAGATGAGGCTGGAACAACAGAAAGAGAGGTCACTTTGGGGTCCTGGATCCAGTTAATGAAGTCAATTCATGGGGTCATCAGGGAGCAGGAGAGAAAAGTACAGAATGATGGTTCCATTCCTACCTGCCTTTTACTCCCTACTTACTGGTCAGAAATCCTGAGGTGTGCCAATCTAACACACCCTAAACACAGCAAAGCAAGACTCATGCTCCTCAGATCCTGGGCAGCTCTTCCCCTAAAGGCTTCTCTGGGCTTTAGTTTCTTAAATTGTGAAGCAACTGCCTGGGACTGAATCCTGACTCTGGTTGCAATTTCTATAAACTGAGGCCAATTGCTTAACATTCCCTGTCTCAGTTTTCTTCTTTATAAAATGAGGAAGATTATGGTTTTCACCTTTGATTTTTCCTGCCTTAAGTAGCCATAAAGAACATTGACATTTACCTGGCACAAAAGAAGCAGTGAGTGTTCATTGTTACTGTGGTTGATACTGGTATTAAAAGACTCATCTTGAATCTAATGGGCTCTCCAGTCATCTTGGGAATTCATGCTTAATCTACACTGTGAAGGGTTAGCACACATATAGAGAAACGAAAAACCAGATTTGGGGGCTAGAGTGTCCTAAAATGCCATATTATAGCTATGAAAGCATTTTGTGTCTCAGTTTTCTTATAGTGAAAATGTAATTTATTAGACCAAAGTTCCTAATAGCTACATGTAATTCATACAGTTATTTTAGGATTAAATACAAGGAAGTATTTAAGGCCCCTGGAACACATGGTATAGGCATCTGGTATTCATATTAGATGCGAAATAAATATTAATTCCTTTCCCCTTTTATGCAAACATAAATGCTTACTATTTAGAGGAGAGAGAATGTAAAGAATAGAGTATATGTAACTGCTTGCTGAGTCCTACACATGTAAGGACGAGAGGACACACGAAATTAAGAGGCATTTTATTAAAAGCAAACAAAGTGAAAGTACTTTTATAGCCACTATGACATTGGGTTTGTTCCTAGGTACAGAGATATACTTAATAATCATATTAAGGAGGAGTATTTTATGAATATTAATGGTATCAAAATTATGTAAGCTGAATGATAAAGATAACAATATAAAATCTCATGATGTATATACCTGGAGGGTGGGGGGAAGAAATCCTCCCTTAATACAAAACAAGGAGAGAGAGAGAGGTGCAAAGCAAACTAAAAGATGGGTGATCAGGGAGGTACTCGTAAAAATACTAGCCATGTTCCAACAGATATGTTAAGAAAAAACCATGTTGTAAATGGCAGGAAATTATCTATTGAATTAAACCAGTTCATGCATTTGTGAATGGGATTAAGGTAAATGCAGAATTTTTAAGCAGCATCTGAATAAAAGAAGAAAAAATCATAACAAGGCTTCCCTACAAGTGTCATTTAGTATCCTGACAGTGGCAATAGCTCCCAGCATGTACCAGGAGGGTGGTGACTAGTTAACCGCCAGACCTGTTCCCTTCCCATGCCTCAGTCTTCTCTCATACCAGCCACTCCCTCTGTTCTATTTCCCTCCCTAAACCTTACTTTTAAGCCCCTGCAGACAAGCAGACTAGGAAAATACTCTTATTTTCTTACCCATGGAGGGATGCTTCAACCCTGCCAGCCACAATAATGGGGTACTTTTCTATTTAAGTTAATAAAACCTATGCAATCAATTGATCAATCTTTTCTGCTTTCTCAAGAAGTTTAAGGAATGAGAATCCATGAAGATGGCAAAAAACAAAAACAAAAAAAAAAAACTACATTTCATTAACTCTATAATGCAGTCAGTTATAAGACACACTATGACTTTAAGTCAACCAAGAAAGGAGAAGCACTTCCAGCTAGCTGGTGATTCAATGCTGTGCTGGGTGCATGAATGCATGAGTTGGTCATACCAATTCTCATTCATTGCCATTTCTTTCATATATTCAGAGGTAATTTCACTTTTTCTTCAACCACCTTGCTTGGCATATGCTAAAAAGTCTTTTTATCCACATTTTAGTACAAAAAGTAACAAAGCCTCAATCACTTGTGGCCCTCTTCCTTTCTCAGATCATGGAAAAGCACTTAGTGATTGCTATGAAAGGAAATATGACACTGCAATCATCTCTCCAATCACTAATGTCTCCTTCACTACCATTAAATTTATGCTCAACTTCTCTATTTCTGTGGCTTTGTATGTACAAATGGCTTTCATATCATTACAGAATTATAGTGTATTCTTTCTATACATTTTAAATGCAATTAAAATTAATATATGGAATATCAACAATGCCATAACTCAGCTGATGCTATGATAGTATCAAGATCTGTAATCAAATTCACTCACATGACAACTCTGTTATGACAAGGATGGTAACAGTCTGTAGGTTTTATGACATCCTGCTTTCAGAGGGGGAACCCAGGGAGAGTGCCTCTTAGAGTGAATGAAATGCAGTAAAAAGGTTGATTTCTGTCTTCCCAATACCTATGATAATGTGGAAATAAGACACAGATGACAGAGGACACCACTCGTCAGTGACCTAGGTAACTTTCTTTCTTTTTTTTTTTTTTTAAATTACAAAAATTAGAGAGATTTTTTAATCAAAGAGATCTTTTTCAAAGCAATTATAGAAATCAATCAAGTGATTCAAATTTTGAGATTTGTTCCCAAGTACTTCGTGGTGGTTAGCAAATTTACTCTAGAAGCACATGAACTTGGCTTCAAATTTGAGGTCTGTCACTTGGCTGTCCCATCTTGAACAAATGCTTTACTTATGTGACCCCATTTCAGGGTGGGCAAGGGGCTTAAAGAGAAACTTCTCTCAAGAAGACAGACGCAAAATTTACAAACACATCAAAGAGCTTTGATGGAAAAGTACAAGGACACGAATGCTGCTTTCATGCTGCTAACACAACATCCATTTTGAAGCACATGGATCAAAGATTAATTGTGAATGTCAAGTCTTATTATTTAATAAATACATGTTTTAAGGCTATAGCTGCTATAGATAGTAGTTCCTCTGATGAATCTGAGAAAAGTCAATTGAAAACCTTTTGAATCGAATTTCCATTCTAGATGCCATTAAGGACATTTGGGATTCATGGGAGGAGGTCAAATATCAACATTAACGGGCAATTGGAAGAAGTTGGTTCACATCTTATGGATGATTTTGAAGAATTCAAGACTACAGATGAATTGGAAGTAGCAGGAGAGCTAGAATTAGAAGTGGTGCCTGAAAATGAGATCGAATCACTGCAATCTCTTGGTAAAACTTGAATAGATGAGGAATTGCTTCTGGCAGATGTGCAAAGAAGTAGTTTCTTGAGATAGTATCTATTCCTGGTGAAAATGATTTATAATGTTGCATAGATTTAGTTCATAAGGCATCAGTTGTTTTAACAGTATTACAGTATTAATTTCAAATTAGACAAAGTTCTATTGTATGCATAATGCTCTCAATACAGTGGGAAGGGCCCCACCAAGCCTTTCATGACCCACACACCTCCCACTCGACCCCATCTCCACCACTGGGGATCAATTTTCAACATGAGATTTGGATCTGCCAAACATGAAAACCTTATCAGGCCCAGAAATTTCTTTTTGCTGCTCTCCCACCATACACTTTTCCAGCTGGCTCAGTCCTGTTCATATTTCTGATGTCCGCTTAAATATTCCTCCCTCGGAGCCTCCTTCTCTGACAACTCTGCCTCATTATGTTCTCTTGTTTTTTTTTTAATCCAGTATTGCCCTTGGCTTTTCCTATTTCTTATAGACAATGCAAACTCACACACACGTATAAACTATACTCATACAGATGTGTGTGTGTGTGTGTGTGCTTAAATCTAGAACTCTGTGAAAGTGGAGGTTGTAATGCTTATCACTGTTGTAGCACACTGGCAGGGACTCAACAAAACGAGGCTTCATTAGTGAAGATGACGCACTGAGATGGTCATGATCTTCATTAGTGAAGATGACGTCTTGAAATGGTCATAATGAGACTGTCATGTGTTTGTGTCCTGCTTTCTTCTGCAATTGGAGCATAACTCTTTCCTGTATATTAACACATCACATGGGGTGGTACCTGTGGCTCAAGGAGTGGAGTGCCGGCGCCATATACCACAGGTGGTGGGTTCAAGCTCGGCCCCTGCCAAAACTGAAAAACAAAATCCCATCACATATTGTTGTAAATATCTGTCCAATTTTCTGCTTCTCCTGCCAAAGAATGCTCTCTTCAGGGGATATTCTCTGCGACTTGTGTCACATGCTACACAGGGAGTTCAGGTCTATAATGGAGCATATATGGTGGTGGATTCTGAAAATTACAGCAGAAATGAAAAGTTTCTAATACTGGTGACACCTTGGTCATCTTATAGTCCCAGCATGCAATGTGTTATTCATGTTTTCAGTGATGCTGAGGTGGAAAAGACCTGTGTACTTGCAGACGTGGGACAGTGCATTTTACATATTTAGATACTGGACATAAGACTTGATGATGATAATGCACAATTTTTGTGGAGAAGGAATCCTCGTGGCCCTAACAGGTGTGCAACCAGTTGGGGAGATAGCTGGTGGGATAAAGCAGGCCAGAAACCAAACTGCATGATCACAGCAATGCCCCTGCCCATCCCCTGGAATGCTTCAGGGCCAGTGTTCCTGAGTAACAACAGAACAGTTATTTTTATTCTGGCCCTGGCAGGTGGCCAATTAAGGGGGTAACTCCTAGATTTGCTCTGAATACAGAAAATATTTCCTTTGCAGAAGGGTAATGGCCTCTGGGAACACTCTCTTCTACCCTCAACCCTGCTGTTAAGGGATAATAAAAGCCTCTTGAAACTATGAGACATGAGCTGACACCTGGTCAGACTCCACTCTGCTCTTTTTATGCCCTTTTGTAATAAAGGCTTCCCTGGACTAACCTCCTCCACTGGACCCTTCTCCCTAACTCTCCCCCTGAGCCTGTCAATTATAATACTAGTTTATGTATTTACTAGCCTTTTATCATAATTTTAGAGTGTAATTTTTTGCTATTTGTACCAAATTAGTCAGCTGGGAAAGAGCTTCAGGCAGGTTTCCCAGGAAGCATCTGGAAGGAGGCACTGGCATCACAGGAGATGCAGCTCTGTGCCTGTCGTTGCCCCTGAAGACCAGGTGGTGGGACAGACATGGAGGTGATGACAGTGACACTGTGGATCCGGGCCCTGTGACATCTTAGGCTGGTGTGTGTGTGTTTGCCTCTTAGTTTTTTTGTTTTGTTTTTGTTTTTGCAGTTTTGGGCCAGGGCTGGGTTTGAACTCACCACCTCCGGCATATGGGGCCAGCACCCTACTCCTTTGAGCCACAGGTGCCGCCCGTCCTCTTAGTTTTCAACAGAAAAATTTAAAAAGTAAGAGAAAAAAATAAAATTTTAAATACACAAAACTTTAAGTACACAAAGCATATGGCACAGGATATAAAGAACAGACATTTTCTGTTTTCCTGCCCAGTGCGTTTGTGCTTTAAGGGTTATTACAAAGGAGGCAAAAAGTTCTAAGGAATAACAAGTTAATAGAACACGTCTATGACAAGTTTATTTATGAATACTTCTGGTTAACTATTACTTAACACATGCATTTATTTTGCAGAGAAAACATTTGAAGGCATTGAGTCTATGAAGGTGAGGAGATAATTAAGGGAGCCCTTAATAATGCAAAGAGTGAGAACTGTCAGTAATCACATTTACATGTGGGTTATTGTGTTAGGTGCTTGATTTTAAGCATCTAGAATCTACTACCTCTTTTCATCCCCACATCAAGTCTATGCAGTAGACAATATCATTTTCCTCACTGTATTGAGATTAGGAAATGAAGGTGCAGAGAGGAAGCAACTGACTGAACATCGTCACCCACCTGCAGGTAGTGAAGCCTGGTCACCTGTTATTGTGGTTCCAGAGAACGCAATTTTAAGGACATCCTCACTATCTGGTAAAAATTGTTTAATTTATGGTTGCAGAACACTCAATACACTTGGCATATTAAACGTGATTAATGAATTTGAGCCATGCTTATATGCTGTTAGTCATATTGTGAAATGCCAAAGTGCAAAAAAAAAAAAGGAATAGAAGACAGTGAGGGCTTTTTATGCTAACAATTCTATTAAAATTAATAATATGTGACAACAAATCAATATCAAATTTGATTTCATGTTAATACTTAGGTAACAATGTAGTGGGTCTGAATTGAATGGTTGGGAAAAGAATAAAAGTTCTGTTGATTAAAAATGTAGTGATCTAGTAATGATTAAGTTCTCTATCAAACATGTTTCCAAGGGCAATTCTAAAGCTAAATTCGAAATCACATATATATTAAGTAAATGCAAGCATATACTAATATGCCAGGATAAAACATATAACATTAAGTAAAATATTTCCTTTCTTTTTTTTTTTGCAGTTTTGGCTGGGGCTGGGCTTGAACCCGCCACCCACCCAAATATTTTTCCTTTTTATTTTGTCTTAAAAATGCTGGATTTTTTTCCTTGAGTATAATAATGCTTTTTGCATCACATATTTTTGCTCTCTTAGTGTTAAATATAGTATTATTAAAGTAAATAGCCGCTGCTTATAAGACTTACATTTCACAGCTTTATTACTTTTAGGGCTTGAAAGCTAAAATCAACATTAGAAACAGGTTTGCAAGAATGCTTTGAAAAAAGCTCTCCTGGACCTTGGACACTGGAGAATCCTATGCTGTCCCTCAACATGTGAACTTCCACCCACAGAGCAGTAACTCTCTGCTGGACCTTGGACACTGGAGAATCCTATGCTGGCCCTCAACATGTGAACTTCCACCCACAGAGCAGTAACTCTCTGCTGGACTCTTGTGATTCCCAGTGTCACTGACCATGATGAAATCTGTTATCATCATGGTCATGTCTCGTCTAACAGTAGGAAAGGAAAACTGCAATGTGATTAGAAAGAAATTTTCAAACAAAGAAATGCAAAGCATTATGCAAGGTTTATTCAAGAATTGGGGAGTAAAGCACCTATGTAGAAACCTAGGTTTGCTAACTTTCCTATCAATCTTCTCATAATAAAATGTGATTTTGGGGACGGCAAAAAAACATATCCAAAGATTACAGTAGCATTAGGTATCCTGGATGAAGAAGAAGTCCACAAAGTGAAGACTTCGTGATCCGACTCTTCATAACAGGTAAAAATGTTTGGCAGACACTGAAAAAATTAATCATCTGGGTCATCACTGTCTAGCATTGTGTTGACTATCTGCTTGATCATTGGAGCTCTGGATACAGACACATGTGGCTTCAGTTCTTCAAAGTGGCTCTGCACAATGGGTTGTTCTTGGTTTGGCATCAGAACATATCTGTGATCCTGGAAAAAAAGAGTGTAGTTGTGGATGGAGGAGGCGGACTTCCCCTATGAGGCAATAATACCGAAGAGGGGTCTTACCTCTCTTAGCAGTGGTTGCAGTGAGCTACTGCCTCGAACATATCCAAACTCTCCAAACTCGGGCTGTGCCTGGGATAAGCCTGAGGCAACATCCACACAGTTGCACTGCAGACGACCAGAGGGGTAATTTACTTCCTGGAAAACTGGGGAAGAAAATGTGACACCATTACTGGCCATGGTTAATCTTCTTAGTTCTCCTACCTTGAGGGTGATGGTACCCCTCATAGGCCATTGTGGAATATGGTCTGTAAATCTCTAGTGAAGTGCCTCAGAACACCCAGCACACAGGAAGGGCCCACTGGAGTGCCTCCCCCATTTAGAGCTGTTAGCATAATGTGTGTCCTCAGCCCTAGGACCACCAACATGGTCTTTCCCCAGACACAGCTACAACAGGACCAGCCATAGCTGCAAGGAAGCAGGGCCTCTCCGCTCAGCTTTCCCTGGTTTCTTACCTCCTCCTCCAATGGTGGAGGGAACCAGAGTGGCCAGGAGCAGTGACAGCAGCAGCAGCACCTGCAGGGCACGCAGTGGCCTGGCTCTGTGAGAGGAGGTGGCGGCACTGGGTCTGTGGCTCATGGTGGAGACTGAGCAAGAGGTGGTTCCAAAGCCAGGAGCCCTCAGAGTGGGCGTGAGTAGCTGACTAGAGGTCTGCAGCCAGGTGGTTTCCCATTCCCTCCAGATGTCTTTTATATACAGTCCCTGAAGACCTGTAAGGCACAAGAGGTGGGGTGGGGCAGTGAGGGCATTCACATTTTGCACGTATGAGCTTATCAGACTGTGTCTAACCCAGATAAAGACCAGACAGGTCAAACTTCCTGCTAATTTGCATTTTATGCCTCATTTCACATTCTTACCCCCCTCTCTACACCTGTCTCCCCTGCATACGTCTGAGCACTCTGCTTGGGGAGGTGAGAACTTGACTGAAACACTTGATGGTCATGAATTTTCCCAACAAGACTCTGTGGAGATACATCCCGCCTCCTGCAGTGCAGTTTAAAGGCTTAGTAGACACTTTCGGAGCAGGTAAAGTGAAAATTTATGGCCTTCAAAAAGAGAGTCATCTCCTCTTTGCAGTTGTCAAAGGAAGCAGATGCTTCTGTCCTGGTTGTTGATTAACTGTTGGAACTGATTTAGAATTTGTGAGTAAAATGTGACCCATTTGCCAATGATGCTCACTCGGGATCAGCCTGTGGACTTTGATCTGTCTTCCAAATGTATTATCTTTTGCAATTTCATCCAGAAACTAAAAGAATAGATCATTCTCCTTTTTGTTACAAGAAATGCTACTTTTTTTGTTTGTTTGTTTGTTTGTTTGTTTTTGAGACAGGGTTTCACGCTTTTCACCCTTGGTTGAGTGCCATGGCATCACAGTTCACAGCAACCTCCAGCTCTTGGGCTTAGGTGATTCTCTTGCCTCAGCCTCCCAAGTAGCTTGGACTACAGGTGCCCCCACAACACCCAGCTATTTTTTTGTTGTTGCAGTTTGTATGGGGCCAGCCCCTATTCGCTAAGCCACAGGCACCGCCCATAAATGCTACTTTTTTCCTACTTGAAAAAACCCTAATAAGCAAGGCCCTGCATAGTTACTAATTTCTTTCATAGCTTCTCTAACATGAATCTGACATAATTATTAATAATGATCCATGCACTTTGGATACCTGTGAAATGAAACATGGGAGTTTCTCTTCTTTATTACCCCATGTTACTGTTCTCCAGTGGTAACCATTAGTAACTTCGTGGCATCAGGTGTCCCTTTTACCTGCATGTTTGTGCACACATGTATACATGCAGGGAGAGACACATAACACACAGGTGAAACAGTCTGACAGTTAAGTTCACAAACTCACCCTAGAAAAAGTGCTACATTCTTCATTGCCAAATATCACTATGGTCACCTTTGAAGTGCTCCCCTTGGGAAGCTGTGCACTGACACCAGTGCCTAGTCCACCCTTCAAAGCAATTTTGGAACCCTTTTTCTGCAATGGCCATCAAAGCTGTTGTTGTATTACCCTTGATGTCCTGAATATCATCAAAATGTCTTCCTTTCAATATTATCTTTACCATTGGGTACAAAAAAAAAAGTCACTGGGGGCCAGATCAGTGAGTAGGGAGGGTGTTCCAACACAGTTATTTGTTTACTGGCTAAAACCTCCCTCACAGACAGTGCTGTGTGATCTGGTGCACTGTCATGATGCAAGAGCCATAAGTTGGTGGACAAAATTTTTCGTTAAGATTTTCTTAACTGTCTCTATATTGATGTTTACTTCGTCTGCTATGCATCCCACAGTCAGCTGATGATTTGACCCACAACATAACACATTTTTGCAATGTTTTTGTAAGTTCTGCATATTACTAGCCACCTTGACCTCTCTTCACACTACCTCTCCCCTCAGAGAAACGTTTGATCCATTTTTCACACTGCTATTATCCATGGCATTTCTGCATCAACTTGGACTAACATCTCCATGATTTCTCTTCCACTATTGCTGGGTTTAACAAGAAGTTTGGAAATGTTTATTTGTTGCTCTAATTCAAGTTCTGACATTGTCATTATAGTATACAAGAACTCCCAACTACAGTAATGAATAGCACTCAGCTGGACACTGAAAACACATCCACAGGAATAGACTGTGAGACCCTGATGTACCGAGGTTGTGACACCTTACCAAATTGTTTGCACGGTGCTGCCAATATAGGCACATGGTAGCATGTCGTGAAGTTGATTGTTAGACTTTTGTACATAGATGCCTAAATAGGTTTTTATAATAAAACAGGATTTTTCTAAATGGATCATTATACACCTTACTTTGTCCTTAAAAATCTATGTTCAGTGTCCTCTGAAGCTCCCTCTGTGCACCTTTCCTCATTCTTCCTAAGGGCTGCCTGGCATTCAATGGTAGAAATAGTTGTTTGACCTCTGCCTTGTCAGTGATCTTGAGCATGTTTCCAGTTTTGCAGTATCAGAAGTTGCAATAAAATCTTTGGCTCTGAATTTTCTTAACTAAAGGTCTTGGTATGATATACTATAGGATATAAAATAATGCCCAGACATGTGACTCAGAGGTGACCTGCATATAACAGGGTGGCCTTAACGTGTTACCTTCTCAATGTCAGTGCTATCAGTAATAATTGCTTCCTTTACTAAATTATACACTTTTAAAATCACAGACATATCCTGGCTTTCATGCCTCTTGTATCCTACAACATGTAGGATAATTCAATAAACAGCAGGTACTAAACAGTGGAGGGAAGGAGTCACTAAGATGGATGCCGTGCAGGAAAGTTTCTCTTGTCTTTGTAATCAGCTACAATCCCAAATGGAACTTTACATGTCACAAAGCACCTGTGGTCAGGAAAGGTGATTTGGAAAGCCACAGGTAGACACAGCAGCCTATCTTGTCTTACTATTAAAACTGCATAGAGGCCTTATGGGAGATTCTATAAAATTCACCCTCCTTTTTTTTTTTTTTTACTTTTCATATCTTTAAAATTGTCTAAATATTAAAAGTGCAAAAGAATGAATAGAGTATATAATTTTCCAACTTCTTTTTTGAGTTTTCAAGCCAATTTGACTAATACTTCTAACTATGCCTACTCAGTTTTTAGGTCCTTTTCTTTAATGTAATAACACACAGGTCACATTTGGTGATTTACTTTGGAAGTTAGCAGCCTTCCAAATTACCTTGTTCTGGGGAGTTGTCATGACTTGATGGGAACAGTCTATCTCTGATTTTATAATTTTAACATGAGTTCCTCAAAGAGTGGATGTACTGATTAACGTAGAACCTGCTGGCACTGGATGGGATGTTGATCTGCTTCTCAGATTAGCTGAGGCATAAAGATTTAATGATTGCTTTGCAGGAAAACATCAGCTTGTGCCATAGTCTGCAGCCAGTGACTATAACTTCTGTATTACATCCTCTAATGAATGAGAGGACAGGCCCACTCTCAGGAGTCCTTTTTGTTGTTTTAAACATTCCTTTAAAACTCTTCATTTTGGGCTTGTGCCTCTAGCTCAAGTGGCTAGGGCACCAGCCACATACACCAGAGCTGGAAGGTTCTAATGCATCCTGGGCCGCCAAACAACAACTATAACCAAATGACAACTATAGCCAAAAAATAGCCAGGCATTGTGGCAAGCACCTGTGGTCCCAGCTGCTTGAGAGGCTGAGGCAAGAGGATCGCTTAAGCCCAAGAGTTTGAGGTTGCTGTGAGCTGTGACGTCCCAGCACTCTACCCGGGGTGACAGCAAAAACTTTTCATTTTGTGACAGACCCTGGAACACATCCAGTGTGTTGGTGTGTTTCCGAGGTGAAAGCTCACATGGGGCTTTCAGTGAGCACTTACACACTTTCTCCCTCAAAAACCTTAGTTTCTGTCAACATGTTCTCATAGTCATCAGTGTTTAGAAGGTGCCACCACCCTGACCGCCCAACCAGGCTTCCAACCCTACAATGGCTTCCAGCCAGTGACCCACTGTGCTGCTGACCCACCCCCTGCTGGGCGATGAGTTCCTCTCACAATCAAAAACCCTCCACCTGGATTAAGGTTCTGGGTATTAAAGCCTATTCATCCTTGGCTAGGTGGTATTAGGATCATCTCCAAGTAGGAGTTACTGCTGTGAATTCAAGATACTGATTTTGTTGAAGTCTAGGGTGCAGTAAAATGGGAGTTCTTTGAACTGTTTCTCTGGAAGTATAGGAAGTTTTGGTCACGTGAAAAGGGAAAGATGAATGTAACTACTAAGATAAATAGTCAGTTATTCCTTCCAGCCCAATGGCTTTTAAACAGCAGAGTTGTTAAGGCATATTGTTCTGGATGATATCAGGCTCATAGGAAATTCCTCAGACTGTTAACTTATAGCTCAGGCTTGGGGTTTATAAGGACTCATTAATCTCTTGTTCATGAAGATCCCACCATTTTAGAAGTCACATGGGAGTCCCATACTCGTCAGAGAACCCTTTTGGCGCATTGAGTGAAGTCATCAGAGAGAGTCACCACCACCACTTTAGAACTTGTTGCACATGAGACAGTCAGTATGGGAAATGTGTCTTTTGAGACAGAATGTGCACTGCCTCTATCGACACCAACTAGCAATATTGGAACTATCTAATATCCTTCTTTAAAGAACTTAGATGAGTTGGCTTTCCTTAATGAATTGATCTTAAATTGCAATTTTCAAAGTAGGGCTCTTTTAAAATTCCTAAATTGGTTCAACTAAATATACCTTGGAAAAATAAACAGCTAGTTTTGGAATCAGACAAATTGAATGGGAGATTTACTTCTGGTGGCACAAAAAAGCTTCTAGAAGAAATTTTGAGAAAATGGTGTCCATTGAAGAGAAAAACAAAAGAATATCTGTAACTCTTCTTTAGTTTAAGAAGATAGTTAATAATATCATGGCTAGTCTTAATAATTCTCTTGATAATTTTGAAGAGCAAAAATCTGACCCCAATAAAACTTAACATTCTTTGTATGTCCTCTTGCCTGTGGAATTTATACAAATAGGTCATCAATTCCTGTTCCTCGTGGTTGTAACTCAGCCCCTGAGACCCAGCTTCGATTCTAGTTCAGGAAACCAGTCTCTTGGAAATATAAGTTCTTTAACTCAAGAGAGGAAACATTTATAAAATGTGTGTCATTATTAACTTTTGGGGCACCATTTGCTATCGGCCCTTCTCCTTGCCATGGACACCTTTCCATTTCCTCCCTTCATCCATATCTGGAGCATACATAGCTGTTGGGCTTTTGGGCACAGAAAACTGGCTGAGAAGATAAGACCTTAGGAAATATGGCTAGACAGAAACATGTCTTATATTCCACTTACAGCTGGGGACTGTCTTCTCTTTGAGTTGTTTTTGGTGCAGTCCTGGATCCAGTGAGGGGAAACAGAATTACACCTCTTTACAGATTTCCAGTTGATCTTTGATTAACTCATAGCTTTGGTTAAAGCTAATTTAAATTTGAAAGTCACTAGGAAAGGTACATTGGTTTTTGTTATTGTTGTTGTTCTTAAGGGTTGAAAGATAAGAAATAGGCTATTTGTCCTGGCTGAAATGTCATAAGAGATTTGAAAAATATTTTAAAGAACTTTATCGCTCAAAGTAGCACAGGCTGTAATTTTTCAAAGAAGGGTCTTTATATCTTTTCTCTTTTGGGTTCTCTTTCTGGAAAGTTTTATCAGTTGATTGAAATGGGTTTTTAATATGCTTAGACTCTATCTACTGTTCTTTTGTTAAACATAATGTAAAACCACTTGCTTTTTGGAAGCTGAAATTCTATATCTGCTCTTTGAGATGTAAATTTGCTGCATTCCTTCTCTAAGACTTGGTGCTTGCTGGGTTCCCTGTGAGACAAGTAAACTTTAACCTGTCCAATGTTTGGATCCAACTGTCCTGTTAAACTATCCTATTTTATCTGTGTCATAACTAAAATTTAACTTCAAAGATACAAGCTCATTGTGTTTATGTTTTGTCTAAAACATATCATTCTGACTTACATAGAAATGAGCACTCTGAAATCAGTAATACAAAAGAGGAAACCTTCTGGTAAATAAGGTTAGTTTATTATTTCTGGTTGAATAAGAAGTACTGTGTCTTCTGACTTGTCAACCACAAATGCATGCCTTCAACTTTCAAGTTCTGGTTTTTATGATAATTACCTTATATGCAAAAATATAAAAGTGGTTAATAAGAAACTTAACTTAAAATGATATTTGTAGAACATCTAATGAAATTTTCCAAACATAATTGTTAGAATGAATAAATGACTTAACTATAACTAGATAAAAGTTTATAAATGGCCAATTAGTAACAATCCTATTTTGTAATGTATTTACTTTAAAAAGTTTAAAAAATCTTTTTGGTAACTAAGCCATTAGAGTTTTGCTTAGGTAAATTAAATAATGTATGTTCATTGAAAATCTAAGTCTTCTCTAGATAAGATAGAAAATAAGACATTAGTGAGTAATTGTGAGCTTCACATTACATAATTTTTGATTCTTATTTCAGAGAAATAAAACATGTAGATCTATCAGTAAAAGCATCCTATTCCACATTGGAAAATAGTTCCATTAAAAAGCTTTTGTTTCTACATGTTATAAAGTGTGTATTCATATTGATTGCTATCTATCAGTAAAAGGGTGGTTGGTTTTATAGTGAAATGATAGAGAAATTATTAACTCACAGTTTTTTCAGTAAAGACTAAAATCAGTCTCTCTGTTTGCCTTGTGTTATTTCTGTCCTCTCTTGTTAGCTGGTACCCTGTGGAGTTATCTTCTCACAAATCACTGAAGAGAGCAGAAAGAACGGAAATGTAAATTCTTTTTCCTTATTTACACCACTTCCGCCTTCTAGAATTTGTTCCTATAATCTCAACAGTTCCTGAGCTATTCCTAAATAAAGACAGGCTATGAATATCAGGCCTCAGGATCAGAGACCCCTGTGAAAAGTCTGTCTCCATCCTTATGGGAGGAAAAATGGATACAGTGTTCACATTCCCAAGACCTGTGAGTTTAGCTGCAAATACCTTTTTCTCTTTGTCCCCCTTAATTTGGCTAGCCACTTGATGTCTGGGTGTGTGTCCTTCCTTTCTGTCCTTGGTATGTCAGGCCATCCCCAGCTCTCTCTTCTCTCTCTCTTTCCCCATTCTCAAATGAAAATGTTTTCTTTTGTAAGAAGAGTCATTGGAGACATGGGTAGTATTTACCAAGGCCTTGACTGGAAAGTCATATTTTCAAACATGACAAGAATGTTTGAGTGACTTTATAAAGCCAATCAACTTGAAAAAAGACTGCCCTGGTGCCTGGTCCATGCAGTTCCCTTACAGGCTTCCGGATCCTACAGTGAGTTTAAAATGCTACTTGCTGACAGGCCCAGGAAGCTCAGACTTTGTGGAACCACAAGAAGAGAGGAAGCACCTAGTTTATGCAAATGTTCCTGCACAGTCTGACAGTAAGCATATGGTTTGACTTTCCAGGCTCCAGAAGCCTTTAAAAGTCTTACCTGACATTACATATGGTTCCAGCAGAGCCAACTTAAAAGGAGTGTATATGGCCAGTCACTAGTCTGCTGCATTTCATACAAGTTATCAGGCCAGGTAAATGAAATTCAAAATGTGTTTGGGAAATAAATTTGTGCTACTATGATTCATCTTTAGTAGAAATGGAGTACTAGAAAGATAAAAATTCAGTTATAGAAGTGAACTTTACAACACTGGTTGTAAGATTGTAGCCCTGGGTTTTATTATTTCCCTACAGTTTGGACTGACTCCAAAGTTCTTTCCTGGCTACACATCAGCAAACCAATCTTTCCAAATTTGCCTTCCATTTTTCTGACTTGGACTCACCGAAATTGCAACTACCTTTTTCTCTGCAAGAAAAAGCTCACATGTAAAGTTCCCTATAACTTACAAAGTAGAGAACGGGGTCATCTGTCAGATCACCATTGCTTACTTCCAGTTTAACTGAAGTTGCTGGGCTATGTTAGAACAGTAGAATAATGACATTGCTCAAAGCATTTGGGGAACCCTGCGTCTGGGTGCTACTGTGAATATCAGTAGAGAGATGAAGTAAATTTCTCAGCTATCATTGGCCACACAGCTGGGGACAATGCAGGGGCCACTGCAGCTCAACAAAAATCTTTCAGTTCCTTAGGCCAGGTAGTGCTAGCAGAGTTGCCGAAGATTATTCATGAGCTAAATGAAGAGATATCTGTGTGGTGGCTCAGATTGTTTGTTGTACTTAATTAATTTCCAACTTGGAGAAGTGAAAACTCAGTTAGAAAGACTTACTGAAAGGCCTACATGTTTACAAGATGTAAGAGAAACTGACCCTGTAAATGACTTGGTTAGTTAAAAAATAAGTTCTTCATTTTGTTCTTGTCTCCCAATTATTAATGTAACCCTAATTCTAATTATTGTTTCCCTGGATATTAAGATATTTATGATTTGCATTTCTGCTTAATTTGGAGCAATAGCTAACACCAAAATAATGGTCAGCCAGCGACTGGAGATGTGGTGTTACTCAAGAGAACACACGTAGTCTCATGTCATGGCCTAGCTCATGTGGCCAACAATCAGGCTGGCATGAAATAAAAAGGTTCCTCTTCCAGCCTCCTCCCCATTCAAGGGACATATGTCATGGGAATAAGCCTTCCTAGTACCTAGGGATAAAGAACATTTATCAGTACAAACTAAGCAGAGATTGATCAGCAATGCTTCCAGGGGAAGAGCTTGAGCAAAAAGGGAAAATGATAACCTAAAGGTCACATCTGGCAGTTTACTAGAGTAAGAAGCCTTCCACATTGACTTGCCTTGGGGAGATTTTGTGAGTCAATGGTGACACTCTGTCTAGAACACATCTTATCATGAGCTTTGAAACTGTGGATGTATTGATCTGTGTGCTGACAGTGCACAGGACACTGACGCATTTTAAAGATCAGCTGAAGCATGACATTTCACTGATTGTCTCACATGTAGACATTTAGCCCGTATGATGTAATCTGTAGTTAATGGTTATAACCTCTGTATTGTGCCCTCCATGAAAAAGAAGACAACTCTGGTATGACGCCTTCCCCTCTCTTCTTTTTATGACAGAGGTGGCGGGTTCAAACCCAGCCCCGGCCAAAGACTGCAAAAAAAAGAAAAAAATGTACTCAACTTGTGACAGACTCAAAAACTCCCCCAATGGTGTCAGTCTGTCTTTCATGGTTGATCCTCACCTTTGGCCTCCAATTAACATGTATGACGTTATAAAACTCTGTCTCACTGGCCTTAATTTTGGCTAACAAATGTGTTCTTTATTTTTCTCCACCAAATTTTTTAAATTATAAATTACCGTTTAGCAGTAGAACATATTGAACTATAATGATTTTCCATTTCTCCAGATATAGAAATGTAAAATCTAAGAAGCAAGTTTAAAGAAAGGCTTAAGCCAAAAATTCTTCTTCTAAGAGCTGACTTATGGAGTCAATTGCAGAGAAAAGCTTAGGAGGAAACAAAATAAGGAGAGGAAACTTCTTTTTGATTCTTTTCAAGTGATGATGTTATAGCATCTCCTCATTGTTGTGGTCGAGACACTCTCCACTCTCCTGTCAGGTTTTCTTTTAGTAAATCATAAGCTCATAGCCACTTTTAGAACAAGATGTAGAGGTTTTTAACATTATTAACGTAATTCATAGAATCTTTATTTTTCTATCCATTACAACTCCCAAGAATCTATTGTTTAGAGTACTGAACACTTTGTTCCCTATGTTTACAGTATGCCAATTTCTTTTCTGGTTTACTGAGAAATATTACTGAAAAGTTTCTAATGTTTTTCATGAAGCTGTATGAAATACTTCTGCAGTAACTGCTGCTGTTCAACTTGGTTGATACCAGGAAAGAGGTAGGCAGTTGGCACAGTAACGTGAAGTTGTTAAGATAATTGACAATTGTGTCTTGCCACAAAGAATAGATTGTTATTAATAGCAAGGTTCACAAGGAAGTATTAACACATTCTGGAGTCTTTGAAATGCCACAAGCATATAAGTCAATATTTGATATGACAAGTTTTTTGGAAGTTTTTATTTATTCAAAAAATCAACTAAGCTTCTAGTATAGTTCACCCATTACAAACTTCTCTACTTTTTAAGACTTAGTCATTCAACTATTTATTTTTTATAGGCAAGACCTAAAATATTTGTGCAAAACAATAGAATATAAATAACACTTTATTACAACTACTACTATGATGACTACTTCTGCTAACTGATATGACTATCATTCACATCATTTTCTTTGACTGCTATGATGAGAAACACAACACAGGCATTGGCAACCTGACTACAAAAATGATTAGACATATTTTAAAATCACTTTTTCATGAAAGGTAGTTAGCTTATACACAATGATTATATAAATAAATGATAGAAATAGAAACAAGGGTCAGTGATTTCTAAATTTTAAAATAACTCTACAGCATTTTTATGAAATTTCCATTATTGCCATGTGTTGTGGGGGGGGGAGGAAGCAAGTTATTTATTTCTTTTTCCTTGTAGTCTTCTTATAAATAGCTGAGTCATTCAGAAAACCAGCAAGATTTCTAAGACAAAAAATAAACCTTGCAACCTCCTCTGCTAAATCGGGAAGAAATAGAACTCTTAAACAAAATAGTAACAAGCACCAAAATTGAAACAGCAATAAAAAAATCGTCCAACAAAAAAGTCCCAGGCCAGATGGTTCTACACCAACTTTTACCAACCTAAGGAGAAAGGCTTGTACCTACACTGCAGAAATTATTACATAACATTGAGAAGGAATGAGTCCTATCCAGCTCTTTCTATGAAGCCTATATCACCTTGATACCAAAGACAGGAAAAGACATAACTGAAAAAAGAAGACTGCAGACCAGTATCCCTTATGAATATAGATGCAAAAATTCTCAGTAAAATTTTAGCACAAAATTCAGCTGCACATCAAAAAAATACTTCATCATGACAAAGTGGGCTTCATCTCAGAAATGCAAGGATGGGTCAATATACACAAATCTATAAATGTAATTCACCACATGAATAGATGCAACCCCCACCCCATATGATTCTTTCAACAGATGCAGAAAAAGCATTCAACAATATTCAACACCATTTTATGACAAGCACACTTAACAAAATTGATATAGATGGGATGAAGCTCAAATGTATCAAGGTTATAAATGGAAACACACAGCCAACATCATATTGTCTAGTGTAAATTTGGATGCACTCTTACTTAGAACTGGATCCAGACAAAGTTGCTGACTTTTACCATTTCTATTCAACATAGTGTTGTAAGTCTTAGCCAGAGTAATCAGGCAAGAGAAGGATTTCAAGAGTGTCCAAATGGGGGACAAAAGGGGTCAAATTATTGTTCTTTGCTGACAATATGATATTATATCTGGAAAACTATGAAGATTCAAACAAGACACTTCTAGAATTGATAAATACTTTCAGCAAAGTTTCAGGTTACAAAATCAATGTACACAAATAGGTTTCCCATATGCCAGCTACTGTCAAGCTGAGAATCAAATCAAAGACGTAATACTTTCCCCAGTAGTAACATAGAAAAAAATCAATAGGTTTCCCATATGCCAGCTACTGTCAAGCTGAGAATCAAAGCAAAGACGTAATACTTTCCCCAGTAGTAACATAGAAAATACAATCCCTAGGAATATATTTAACTGAAAAAGGTTAAAGACCTCTATGGGAAGAAATGTGAAACACCAAGGAAAGAAATTTCAAATTGTTGGGAAATATATCATGTTCATAGATCAGCAGAATCAACATTCTTAATATGACTATGGTACCCAAAGTAATTTACAAATTTAAATCCCCATCCCCATTAAAATGCCAATGTTATTTTTCACAGATCTGGAAGAAACAGTTCTATGCTTTGTATGGAACCAGAAAAGGCTCTGAATAGCCAATGCAACCCTAGATAATAAAAACATATTGGGAGGCATCAAGTTATCAGACTTCAAGCTATACCATAAGGCTATAGCAACCAAAATAGCATGGAACTGGCACAAAAGCAGAGATGTAGACCTATGGATCAGACCAGGAAACCCAGAGGTGAAACCATCCTCACATTCCCATCTGTTCTTTGACAAAGCAGACAAAAGCATACACTGGAGGAAAAATCCTTATTCAATAAATAGTGCTGGGAAAACTAGATAGCCACAATTAGAGGAGAGAAACAGAATTCAAACCTCTTGCCACTCGCCAAAATTAATTTACAATGGATAAAAGACTTAAACTGAAGGAATAAAACTGTAAGAATTCTAGAGGAAAATTCATATAAATATTGGCCTAGAAAAAGAATTTATGAAGAAAACCTAAGAAAAGCAATCACAGCAAAAACAAAAATAAACAAATAGGGCTTAATCAAATTTTAAAAATTCCTGCACAGACCAAGGACACAGAGGGAGAGTAAATAGACAACATACAGAACAGGAGAATATACTGCATGCTGTCTATCCCATACAGCGCTAATAGGAAGAATCAACAAAGAACTCAAGCAAGTTCACAGCAAGAAATCAAACTACCACATTAAAAAGGGGGCAAGAAACGTTTCAAATCAAGATAGTGAAATGGCTAACAAACACATTAAAAAGTGCTCAACTCCTCTAACCATCAGTAAAATGGAAATCAAAACCACAATGAGAGATCACCTAACTCCAATGAGAATGGTACTTATTAAAAAGTCCCAAATGACAAATGCTGGTGTGGATGTGGAGAGAAGGGAACACTTACATGAGTACACTGTTGGTGGGACTGCAAACTAGCACAATCTCTGTGGAGACACCTCCAAGAAATGAAAGTAGATCTACCAATTGACCCTGCAATACTACTACTCAGTGTTTATTCAAAGGAAAAAGGATATTTTATAATAAAGATACTCTCACTTGATTGCTCAAAGCAGCACACTCCACAGTCACGAAAATGAGGAAACCACCCAAGTGCACATCAATATGTGAGTGGATTAATATAATGTAGTATATGTATACCACGAAGTAGTATTCATTCATTAAAAAATTTGGAATCTAAGATACTTTCTAAAGGTCTAGATGGAACTAGGCACCATTCTTCTAAGCAAAGTATCACAATAATGGAAAAACGAACAAAATAAAAATACACATGTACTCAATTGGAACTAGTCTATTAATACTTTTGTACACATTTGACAGTAACACTCAATGGAAATTAAATAGGTGGGGGAGAGAAAAGATTGGGTAAATTCACATCTAACTGGTACCATGCACACATTCTGGGGAAAGGGCACACTTATAACTTTGACTTTAAATGTACAAAAGCAAATTATGTAATCAACATGCATATACCACTGTGATATTCTGAAATATGAAAAAAAAGACCTTATCTGTTAGCTATTTTAAAAGAAAATACCTACAGACATTGAAGGACAATTATCCATTAAAAGTATGACATTAAGATTATCTTTGCCTTACATAGAACATTGTGAACTGGTATTTCCCAATCCCTTCTTCAAAGTATAAAGGAAATAGGCTATCATCTTCACATCAATATTGAAGGCAATTGGTACAGAGCATCTTAGGGACAGTCAGATTTGAGGTTACTTTTAAAAGTATTTTAATCCATAAATTGAACTATTAATACTACCCAAGAAAAGTGCTGAAATCAAATGTGGTACCTGTGTGGTGTGAGTTGACAGGAACTGGCCAAACTTTAGTTACTCTCTTGCTCAAGTTAATTGAAGTTTTGCTACTGACTTCCCAGAGTGAAGCAAGGGGTGAGGTGGGTGAAGAGTGGAAAGTGTGACTAAGGTGAGGGAGGATCTTCCTGCATGGGAATACACAGCAGTTCTGTAAAGCTATGCAGGCCTGAGAATTTTATTTTCATTTTATGTTGCTTATTATAACATATGTATGAATGTTATGTATTCTTGAACCTCATATATATGAATGTTACTCAACTTCATTACATGAAGAAGTCATTAGAGGAAATTCAAAAACAGTGTTGTTCTAGAGCTTAAAAACATATTAAATGGTTATGAAGTACCATTGTTTATCTTTTGTTGTATAACAAGGAGACCTCAGACTTCATGTCTTAGAACAACAATTCATTGCTTCTGACCATTACGCATACTCCCTGCAACGAGAGGCTCTTCACTGAGCTCTTCAGTGGACACAGTCAGCTGCAGCTGACAGCACAGCCAAGTCAGGACGTCCCCACCTGCATGGGGCGTGGTTGGGCCTCACTGCCGCTGAGGGACCTGGGGTCCTTCTTTTCCTGTTGTATGTACAATTATTTTACTTTACAGAAATAAACAGAAAGGAGAAGAGGATAGGAGAAAAGTGGGAGGGGAAAGGAGGAAAAAATAGAAAGAACACAGAGGCCAAGACACCAGCCCCTCCAGCCCCTCTCCTCTCTTTTCTGTGACTCTCTTCTAGCCCCTCCCCTGCCCTCACTTGCCCACCCCTCATTCTCCCCTTTAAGGAAATCTCAGGTCTGTGATAACACTCAGTATGTTAAGGAACTTGGGAGAGAGGCCTGTTCCATGGCTCTCTGCACAAGGAGCCCGTTCATGGGACGAGGATTGTCAAGGGTGAGAGGAGATTTACTGCAGAAGATGTGTGGATGGGGGTGAGGAGAGGAACGGCTGCCTCAAACCCATCCTTGACCAGCAGGTCAGGGGACTTTCCTGCAGGTGAAATGAATAATGTGTGAGGGGAGTGAGCATTATTCCATAGTTGGGGCAGAGGGCAGAGCCCATGAACGCAGAGTGAGTGCATGCTAGTGCACACTTTGTACAATCAGGCATGGGTGCTAAGCCCCTCCCAGTGTGTGGATTTTACAGTGTCATGAGCTCTGGATGGATATTGGCCGTTCTCCTAGCTTTGCATGCAAGTGGGATGCCAGGATGTTTCTTGGGG
Source organism: Loris lydekkerianus (assembly GCA_963574355.1). Lineage (NCBI taxonomy): Eukaryota > Metazoa > Chordata > Mammalia > Primates > Lorisidae > Loris > Loris lydekkerianus. Next base: position 38,237 of record CAUYPK010031414.1, read on the forward strand.
CCTCATGCAAGATCTGTGGGGGTGAGGGAGTGTTACTTATCACTTTCTGGGACACATAGGTGGTGGAACACTTCGTGTGTATCTCAAGAAGGGTCTACCATTTCTAGGAGTCAAAAATCTCAGAAGGAAATATTGAAAGGTGACAGAGCCGAAGACGAAAGATTATTCTGAGACTTGAGACAAGAGAAAAATGGAGGCTGGGTTTGTGCAATGGCTTTATTCCACCTGGGTGCAGGTGGAATGAGATCTCCAACCAGGAAGAAATCCACACATGGATAATGGCCGTCAGAGGATTAAAAAAGCTACAGACACAACGATTGGTCCATCCACCACTTCCTGGGAGGGACATTCACTCACTTCTTCCTGGGCAGGTTAGCCTCACCTGGGCGGAGCAGGTCTATTTGTGCAAGTACGCCTGATTCTAACAATAATATCAGTGCAATACAAAGTTATAAAGTTCTGGTCAGTTGTGGAGAGGGGGCCCCATAGCCTGGGGAGCATTCAGAGAATAACTCCCCAACTGCTTTTCCTCCTTTCTCAAAATAACATTCTTTCCTCCATGCTTTTTCTGCCAGGAGTCCCATAGCTCTTTCTTGTTTAATCTTTAGGAACTATGCAACAATCCTTGTGATCTTTCCCTTTTTACCTTTTAACATATGTTAGCGAAGTTAAGGAGAAACCATTAACAGCATGATTTGTTTTTGATAAAGTTATTTACATTACCAATCATATTGTAAGACCAAAAATATGTCTTTTGTCTACGCTACTTCCCCTGTAAACAACTCTGCTGTGACACTTTAAAGTAAAGCTGATTTTGTGTTTTGGTGCTGGCTGTGGTCATCAGCTATGTCAACCTGTAGACTCCATCTTTTGTCTCTTGTGTTTTATTTTCTCAACCCCCACGGCTTCCACTCTGGTTAATTTTCCTTCTCCTCACAGGCTCCCACAAGTCAGTGAATTTTGCTGGCTGAGAACTTGCAACATAAGGAAACTATAAAAACGCATTTTGGCTTATGAAGCTGGTTTCAACACCCTGACCTGCCCCAAGGCACATGGCCCTTCCTTTCAAAGGCCCTGATCTCCTTTACTCAGAGAGATGGATCTGCAGCAGCTTCCCCCACAAAAGTCCATCATATTAAAATTTCTGTCTTCCTTGGAAACCCTTGTTGTCTCAATAACTGTATCTTTGTGTGATGGGGCCTGGGCCTGGTGGTTTTCACTGCAGTGCTCCTTAGTGTGGGAGGAGCAGGCCTGCAGCTGAGACCTCAGTCAGCATCCAGCACCAAACACCTCCCCTGGGAATGATGCTATTTTGGGGTTCCAGCCCTTTCAGTTGCTACCTGCACCTGCTTAAGTAGGCTCAACCAAACATCCTCTTAGTAACATGCATATGTACCAGAAAACATAAATTGCCATGTTAAGCCACTATGTTTGAAGTCTACTTGTGACACAGCAGAATGTGAGCAGTGGTGTTTGTTCAACTGCGATGCAGACAGACCCTGTTTCTTGGATCCCCGTGCTGAAGGGCCAGCGCTGGTGCCTGCTCAGTGACAGAGTGACAGAAATGCAAAGCAGTGACACATATGCATTTACTGCAGAAGGAAAGTAAAATACAACAAGAATATGTCTCAAAGAATGAGAGGGTCCCCTCTGGGAGTGGAGAAGAGACTCAAAGGCCTGAGCACACACTGTCTTTTACAGTGACACTACTTTGTCCCACCTCTCCCTCAGCAGGATTGGCTGCCACTTCCTGCCCTTTGCAATGATTGACAGGCTGGGGTTCCATCACAACCTCTTTATTAACATATGTCTTCCCAGAATCTTCCCAAGGAATCTCCAGGAACCCAAATCTGCCAAGTTCGTCACATGGTAATGAGTCCCAGGTGAGTTTGAGGGAACCTCACTATTTGTTTGCACCAGGGAACAGTTCCTGGCCACACTTTTGGTTCCTGGCTACAATTCGGTTCCTGTTCTCTGCCCTTAGTCACTTTCCTACCACCGTTTACCTTCCACCAGACTAACAATGCTACTTGGTGACAATTTAATGTGTTTGCCAGTTCTAGAACAACAATGCATCAGCATGTCCTCAAATGCATAAGTATATATTGAAACTGGGTAACATTCATGCATCTCAGGCTCAACAAATAGCAGTAACCAACATAAAATGAAAGGTTTCTCAGGTCTGCAAAACTTTGCAGAACTCCAACTTCTCCACTCCCAGAGGAGACCCTCTCATTCTTTGAGACAGCTTCCCAAGAGGACCCCCGCCTTGACCTCCCTCACACACTTCCTTCACCTGCCTGTGCTTCACCTCTGGGCAGCAGGAATTAACCTGAGAGCAAGAAAAATTGGAATTTGGCCAATATCTCTCAACTCAGATTTATACAGAAATCATATTTGGTTTCTGCACTTAGAGAACATGTGTTTCGTTTTTGGCTGTTAGTTGATTTAGTGACTATAATACTTTTAAGAGCTGACACAGTTTTATGTACTGTCCCTCAGACCTTCTGTACCAGTACTTTGTGACTGATTTACAGGTGGTAGCTTATTTCTTTATATTTGGAAGAAGGAATTGGGAAATGTCAAGTTCATAATGTTCTTGTAAGGCAGAGATAATCTTAATGCCTTAATTTAAATAATAATATTCCTTCAATATCTGTGGGTATTTTATTTTTACATAGCTAACAGATAAGCTCTGTTTGGGGTTTTAGAAAACTTGCTTGTCTCCTGAATATCTCTGTTATCTACAAAGTAATTTGAAGGACAAAGAAATAAAATAACTAGTCCCCCCAATAATAAACCTGGGCAATAACTTGAAATTTATCAAAAGGCTATTTTAAAAGGAAGAAAACCTCTGGTCCTTTTCTCTACATTTTTCATTCATTTAAATCATTATTTTAATAAACTAACAAATTTTAACTAAATAACTGATGCAAAAGTCTTTTCAGCATTTTTATGCAATTGATCACTGTATTTGTTTCTTTATAATAAATTGAAGGAAATGATGTAAATAACAGTGACAGCAGTTAAAAGTAGGAGAGGTCCTTGTTGTAGTAATAATTCTAGCCTATTAATTCTATTGCTTTGCACAAATAATTTAGGGCTTGCTTTTAAAAGAGAAATAGGTAAATGTCTAAGTTACACAAAGAAGAGAATTTGTGATCAGGCACTTATGGCTCACGATGTGAATCTCAGCCCTTTAGGAGGCTGAGGCAGGAGATGGCTTCAGGACAGAAGTCCAAGACAAGACTTGGTGTCATAGCAAGCCCCATCAATATAACAACACACACACAAAAAAAAGTATCTGGGTATTGTGGTGTGTACTTAAACTCTTAACCTTCTCAAGCGATAGGCTAGGAGGGTCATTTGAGCCCAAGAATCTGAGGTTAAGGTGAGCTTTGATGGTGCCACAGCATCCCAGCTTGGTGACAGAGCAAGACCCTATCAATGAAGAAAGAAAAAAGAAAAGAAGAGAAATTCACAATGCCAGGCACATAAAAGATGCTCAATCAATACTTTTCTAATAAATAAAAACTACCAAAAAGTTATCTTATATAAAATTCTGACTAGTGGGCTACTGAAATTTTAATGACTCCAGAATTTTGTAAATGCTCCATCATGAACCCTGCTGATGATGGACTTTTTGTGACAAGACACATGTTGATTAAGACAAAGATGTGATGGTACTCTACCACCTGCCTCTCTCCTAGTATCAACACATTTAAACAGCATCATTACTGCAATAGACTTTTCATATGATACAGGGTTCCCCCATTCATGGCTGGGTAAGAACCCACATTTTCTAAGGCTGAGGCAACAGACTTTTTTTTCTCCAAACCACACTTTTGGATATAAGCAGGATAGAAAAAAAGCAGTTTCGTCAATATTTCATATATGGAGGCCCCTCGTAACATGGAAAGCATACACCCTGCTGCTTTGGCCAGGGCTAGAGGAACTACATTCATTTGTTAGTACACTCATTGCAACATGGGGAAGGTGTATTTTGTCTGCCAGCTCCTGGCCAAGTGTGATTTCTTTCTACTCTCAAGAACTTCCCATTTGTAAGCAGTATGTGAACCCCTAGACAAAAGTCCCACGCAGGCTCTCACTTGGGTCTCCTCTATCCACTGCCTGAGGTTCTATCACCCTTCATTCCTTCTGTATTCCTTTCTGTCTATAAATTCTGTCCTGTCACTGGTCTGTGTGGTCTGTGAATTCATTCTTCAAATCTGTGAGAACAAGAACACACTGCAGAAAGAAATTCTAGCAATGGATAAGGTTTCTTGAAAATAATTAGAAACTTTTGAGTAACTTTACAAAGTGAAACAGGAATGAAATTTGAACAGTAGAAGAGCAGAAAGAAAAACCAGTCCAGTGAGCTTAAGAAATATTCTCAGTAATACGTTGTGGGAGGTTGTAATGGAAAGAAAAATGAAGATGTTATTGACAGGAATTTTTTCTGCAGTAGTTCCTTAGTCTTGGAGAGTCAAAGACCCATGGACCACACAGATCAGTAATAAGATAGAATTTATTAGAAAGGAATACAGAAGGAATGAAAGGCACCAGAGCCTCTGGCAGAGGAGGGAGACCCAAGTGGGAAGTCCCAGGTGGATCTTTTGTCTAAGGGGTTATATACTGTTTTGTAATTAGGGAGGGCTTGAAATTTAATTTTGGCCAGGACTTGGCAGACAAGATACTTTTTAATGCTGATTAGGGAATAAATGTATTAACAAATGAATGTAGTTCTTCCAGCTGTAGGCAAAGCCACAGGGAATCCACTCCAAAGGAGGCCTGGCTTACATGAAATACTGGAAAAACTGCTTTTCTCCTGTCTTGTCTGTATTCAGAGTCCAGTTTGGAGAAAAAGAGGTGTGTTTCTTTAGGCCTAGAGAAAAGGGTTTCTTGTCCAGCCCTGAATGGGGAAACCCTGTATCAATATTATGAATAATGTTATAAATTTTTATATCTTGGTCTGAAATGGCTTTGCTCTTATAATTTAATTTTAAAAATATGACAAGAGGACAAAGAATATTTTAATAACAATAGTAAGGAAATGTTATGAAATCACTATAAGGGAGAACTACCTAGAAGTTTCTTTTCATTAGTCTGTTTCCTGCTGATCTTCTCTCTATTTCTGACTCCCAAAATCAGCTCTTGGAAGGATATTAATTAGCCCTTCATTTAAGCTTACTTGTTAGACTTTGATTTTCTGTGTTAAGGCAACTGAAAAATCATTTTAGTTTGTAGGGATCATGGCAAAACTTGCCCTTTTCCCTTTGGTTAGTTGGCTAAAAGATCAACTCACAATCATGGTAGATTCATAAGAGAAAGGTTTATTTCCAAAAACCATGTGCATGGGGGAACCACAAGAATGATTACTCAAAATCTCGGTGATGGTCAATGACTTTTAAAAATGCCTTTCAGAAGGCGGGGGGTGTGAGGTGTGCACAGTATACATGCAGCAAGCGGTTGCTAGGGGATGTGTGTTGATGGACAGAAATAGATTGAATTATAGATTAACCTGAGAGACAGGTCTCATGCTTCAAATGACCTCAGGGTCAGGTCTATTCCTATGCAGTAAGGAAGTCAGCAACCTTTTCAACTTTAAATCAGGTTACTCAGGTTTTATAGAGATGAGGCCAGTGCTTTCTGATCAAAAATGGCCTTTTAATTTAAAATATTCTTTATACCCAAGAATTATATTTTGGGGTGAAATTTCCTTACTTCCTTCATTCCCCTCATCTGGAACTTCTCCAGAAGTTTCATACATGAAGAGCTGATTTGGTAACCATAGTGAGAACAGATTAGTAATCAAATAATAGGATGGTTGAAAGAGATACAAGAATATACGCTAGGATAAGAATGAATAAGCAGAAAAGAACATATCTATTCCCCCACACTTCATTAAACCAGTCTTCTAGTCTTAGGAATAGGTTAGTAAAAGAGTTCTATCTTAGTGGTGTGGGTACACAGATCACATTCTTTCCTCCCCTTTCCTAAAGTCCAGTTAAGACAAGTCCTGTAAGAATTTCCTCAGGCTTCAGCTGTGCATTGACCAACCAGCTCCCAGTATATGGCTGGAACTGGGCATGTTGACCACCTCAAAAGTTACCTTTCAGGGGTTGTCTGGCCCTGTTTTTGCTTTTCACAGCTCTCTTTAGCCTACTGTGATGGATCCAGGCAGGGATACTTTCCACCTTTGCTCCTGTGGGTGTAGTCTGAATGATGGTGCAGTTTCTTTCTACCTTGATTTGAAGGGGGACAGTTTCAATCTTTATTTAGACTTGATCTTTTGGAGAGAAAGAGTGTACAGACACAAAAGACTAAACAGAACACAGTTAATTACTCAAGTGGAAATCTTTGCTTCTCTTTCCAGGGCTTCTACCTGCCTGTTCAATTCAGTCTCTCTCAGTTCTTTTAGGAGTCTCTTCTAGATTGCAGAGGATTGGTGGAGAACTATTATACATTATTTCATATGGGGAGTACTTTAATTTTTAAAAGGGATACATTTAATATTGAACAAGACCAGTGGCAAGGCCTGTACCCAATTAAGCTTTGCTTCCTAACAAGAGGAATGTAGAAGTATTTCCCCAGAAGTTTCTTAATTTTCTTTTTTCTTTTATCCTAAGTGCATGCCTCACACATACAACCCCTATAATCAACCTCATATTTTAAGACAGTAGGCTTTGATATTTGGTGAGGCATGAATTAGTCAACCAATGGTGTCCCTTGGTGTTCATAAGAATGACCACTGCATATGATACCTAAACTCTTGAGTTTTGTCCTAAAGTCAGCTTATTAGCATCTTGCACCAGCATGGGAGTGTCTACAAGTATTCACTTTGAATGACCTCAGTCACCTTGCATATGCTTATGGCTTTCTGGGTTTCCTACACTGACAGGGATGAAGTCAAGGTTTGGTCTAGGATAAGAAAATGAAACAATTTAGCAGTCACTTACAAATATCTACAAGTTATGGATTTCTGGTTTGCACAATAAGAACATTAATATTTTTATTTACAGTTTTAGTATAGTTCTTAAGATAATACCTAGTTTTAAGAGTCTCTACAGAACTGGCCCTGAGTTCTGGGCAATTCAAGTGAATATTCAGGTTCCAATTTTTCCTGAGGTATCTATATAGACATAGCAGATAGCATTTAATACTGCATAAATTTTTCCAGTATAGTCAACAGGTGACCTTTGTTGAGCTTTAAGGCTTCAGAGCAAATATAACTACTGTATATAATTCTATATTCTTTGGCTGGTTTCTTAGTCCTGCTTAACTGATCAGTTTACTTAAATAGCTATGTCTTATTTTTATAAGCTGGCATTGTAGACAAATCTGGAATCTAATCAGGTGGGCTACAGGTTTTTTTTTGGTTTGTTTTTGTTTTTTTACCTTTTCTCTTGCTCTCTAATTTCTCACTTTACTAAAAAACAAATTATAGAAGAACTAATTTAATTGCCAAAGTAAACTGTATTCGGTATACTGAGTCTGATTATTTGCATAAAGTGCAGTAAAAATAATTATTAGCCATCTAGGCTTTTCTGTCTTTTAAAATTGGCTTTGCTGTAACTTTTTATAAGGAATCTTAGGTTAGACTTGAAAGTCTCTCATGATCCTAGGTTTCATCTGTGCCATTAGATGCCTGTATGCATTGGTAAATTCCTCTTCTCTTGAGGTCCCCAAGCAAATTGTGATTTCTGGACCTATCAGAAAGTGACATTCTTTACTCACCACAGATCAGGAAATGTTATTGGTGAGGTATTTAACCAGCCTTTCCAATGGGCTTTTTTATTGGCCTTATAAAGTCAACCTTAATTCCTTAATGCAGTTTGTACACTTCTGAAAAAGCTATTCCAGTTAAAGCTTCAGTCAAATAACCAGTGTCTTTCGTCATGTTCTATAGAACAAAACAAATTTTTATCGAACTTATGCAAAAAACTGTATTGTCAGAAATTAAGAATACTTTCAAATGGTTTTGAAATTCTGAAGAAAAAAAGCCAGAGACAAAAATATTTTAAATTTTGCTTGCAAGTATATACATTACTAAAAGCCATGAATAGCTCAAAAGACAGAAAATGGGTTTTTTGGGGTTTTTTTTACAGTTTTTGACCAGGGCTGTGTTTGAACCCGCCACCTCCAGCATCTGGGGCCCTACTCCTTTGAGCGCCCTACTCCTTTAAGCCACAGGCACCACCCAGAATATGGTTTTCTTGACTTCTGGAAAGCAGAACACAGAAAGAATCAGCAATGTTTCAAATAAAAAGCCATAACAAATCAGCTCGGTTCCATGTAACTGATTTCTGTTCTGTTTGAAGTTAGCAATACTCATGGTCATGTTAGTGTTCTAATTAAAGTTTTAGAAGTTTGCTTTTAGCACTATGGTATTTAATTTCTAAAGTGAAGGGGCACGGTTTTCTGCACCTCAGAAAGGTGGCTTTGTCTTATATGTGCTCCTTGAGGTACGAGAACCTAAGACGGGAAAAGTCCATTCTCGGCCATAAGCAAGACTCGGGGGTTAATTCCTCCCTGCTTGCTAAAACAGCAGAGACACAGGGGTTAATTCTTCCCTGATTGCTGAAAAGGTTTTGAGAAAGGAATCCCTGAGGTCCCCACCAAGTCATAGCTGGAGATTTAGCACCTGTCTGAGGCTGAACTGTTGCTCTTCCCTAACTTCGAATTACACAAAAGTTTCATTTAACCTTTCAGGGAGGTGGGTGAACAGAAACAGACAGCCTGGTGTCCTTATAGTTTATCTTTAAGTTACATGCTCCAGATTTAGAAATGATGTGTACATGCTTTGTAACATTTATGCTGAGGAGAATTTTTTTATGGCAGTTTCAATTAATATTCTCATTCTTTATTCTTACTTATACTTATCTGATGAGTTTGGATATATAATAAGTGAATAAATATGTACAATTGCTGTAGGCCTGAGCGAGCCTCAGTTTTCCCTTAATAAATCATTCTGTCTGTAGTGATATCTCTGTGTTGTTGATTGGGCTAGTGGACAGCAACATCTGGTGCAGCAGAACAGGGTACAGCTGGACTGAACCTGGTCGACTGTCCACTGGATTTCTGGTCATCGAACTTAAGGTAAATAAACTGGGAACAGGTGGAACCCGGTGGATGCAACTGGGCTGAAGGTACCCAGGACTCCCAGTAAAAGGAAAACTTAAAGGAACAAAAAGGAAAACTTAAGGGAAGAAAAAAGGAATAATAAAAGGAAGAAAATGGGAAACTCAGTATCTACTGAGGATGAATATATTCAGTTATTACGGTCTCCATTGGACTCCATGGGAGTGACAGTTAAAACTCAGTCTTTTTGATGTCTCCTGGCTATCATTCAAAAATAGTGTTATTGGTTTTCTCCTGACTCTAAAAATCAGTTAAATTTGTATGTTTAGAAAGATATTAGGCAGGACATGAAAATTTCACCAGCAAGGGAATTTTATTGCTAAAGATATTTAAACTATAATTTAATTACTATGACTTTGCAAACTTTTTTCAATGATGCAAAAAGATGAGCGGGTCATGATTCTTCTCATGTTTCTGACGAATCTGAACCTGATATTAGTAAGCTTTTAATTACTGATATAGTTAAAGACTCAGTTGTTAATAATAATTTTTTTTCAAATGAACCTGATAGAGAGAAAGCAGCTGTTTCTTTCTTTACTCAGTCTTGCAAGACAAAAATGACTAATTTGAAGGGTTTTTTTGCAGGAATGTAATGAACTTACAGATAGTATTAAGCAGAAACCTCCTAGTCCTCCTCCACCTGAGTTGCTTCAAATAGTGGCTAAGCACTGCTAATGGTTTAAAGCTGACAAAAAAATCGGCTAAATTTAAAAGCGTAAAAGAACATAGGAAAAGTGCTCAGACAAACACGCCAGAGGCAAGAATTTACAAGCAGAGATATTGGGAGTGCTTATCACTTGCTAACTGTGATTTTAAAAAACTTTATAATCTGGTTTTGAGGCAGAACATGATGTTGCTCCACCGCCGACAGGGAAACTAAATATAAAGAAACCTGTAAATGACATTCCTCTCAAAAGTCACTCAGAAAAAAGTAAAACAGACGATAGTGACTCTGATAAAACTCTTACTAATATGTCAGAAGATAAAATATCAAAACTTAAAAAACTTTTAACTCATTATTGTAAGTTACTGATAATTGTTTTCCAACCCTTTAATCTTCTGTTCCACCACTTCCTCTGATGATGTCAGTTTTGTAACAGCTTCTTCTTTTTTCAGATACCACAGTAAGAACAGTTTCTAATAAAAAGGACTTTTCCAGTGTTCAAATTCAAAATAATGTTACATTAGATCATTTTATTAGAATATATAGAGAAGTAGAATTTGGCATTTTTCAAGCTAATTTATTAATAGTTGCTCTTAAAGGCACAGCAATTTTTACTAAAACAAGGTGTAATTAAGAAAAAATCCAATAGATGACATATATTAATTATTTTTTTCCACATAAAACAATGTTTAAGACAATTAGTAGGCAGAAATCCTGAAAAAGTGTTGTCCTTTTAACTAATGGTCAAATTTCTAATTTAGTCATGTTAAATACAGAATGACAAATTGCATTATCAGATTATATTGAAATTATAGATCATCATTTTACTCAAGATTAAAAAAAGAATTCAATTTCTTAAAAATACTAATTAAATTTTACCTAAAATAGTAAAGTTAGAACCAATTCCTAATACACAAATACTTGATACTGATGCTAACAAATTAGGGATATCTAGTTACATGGGTCCTTATTCTCATAAAGTACAACAGTCTCCTTATAACTGTACAAAAAGCAAAATTGTTTGCTATTGTTTTATTATTAAGAGATTATCCTAATCAAAGTTTAAATATTATCAGTAATTTTTATACAGTACAAAATATTAAAACAGTAACTCTATCTACTAATACTGAAAAACTCACTTTATTATTCTTTTTTCTTCAGCAATTAATTAAAAATAAAAATTTCCAATTTATATTACTCATGTTTGGGCTCATTCTAATTTACCTAGACCTGTTTCTATGGGAAATCAGACAGTTCATCAATTAATAAAATCAGTTTCAACAGCTCAACATGAGCATATGTCCATCACACTAATGCTCAGGCTTTAAAAAAAAAACATAATATTTCCTGGCATACAGCATGAGTGATAGTATGCGCCTGCTCTACGTACCAATCTTTAATAGCTCCTCATTTATCTAAAGGAGTTAACCCTAGAAGGTTACTGTCTAATCAATTATGGCAAATAAATGTCACTCAATTTCCAGAATTTGGAAAACTTATATATATTCATCATTCCATTATTCCCATTTTCATGGGCTTCAGCTTTATCATCTGAAAAAACTAATACTATAATTTCTCATTTATTAGAAGCTTTTTCAGTTATGAATAAACCTTCTACTATTAAAATAAATAATGGATCTATTTATATTTCTAATAAATGCCAAACCTTTTAAAGTTATATAATATTAAACATATTACTAGTATACCTAGTAGTAGTACAAAACAAACAATAATTAAAAAACAAAATCTTACCCTAAAAGAAATCTTTCTTAAACCAAAAAAGGGGGGGATGCTGTATAATGTTATCCCTAAAAGTAGAATATCTTCAGCTCTTTTTACCTTAAAATTTTGTTAAATATGAGTAAAAGAGATAAAATTCCAGCATACAAACATTCTGAATTCTCCAGATTAAGGATTCTGAATCTCCACAGAAAAAGATATATCTTTTTACAGCCCTTTTCATTAAAGGAACAAAACTTATTAATGCTCTGGTTCCTTCTGAGTTACTTCTTTGTCAAACGCACAACCTTTCACAAGTAAGTGAATTAGTACATTGAACAAAATGTAGAGGTAGAAGTGTGTTCTTAATACTTCCTATGGTAGTGTCATAGATTAAAGCCCCAAGGTTTCACGCACTCTCAGAATTCTTTAAAACTGTAGAAATAAAAAGAAAATCATTTATTTATCTCCACTACAATATTCAGTCAAATTATGTGGAAAGATAAAAGATTTTTTCCTCCTTCTCCCAATCTATCAAAATGTCCTAAACAAAACCATTTATGAAAAATTGGGGACAAGTAAAAAACTGTGTCATAATATTCAAGGTTTGATACATCATACTCAACAAGAAATGAATACTATTAATTTGTTTCTGGCAATTATTACATTGTTGTCTGTTCCAGCTAAGTGCCAGAACTATGAATATTGAACTTATGTTCCTAACTCTTCTCTCTTAAGTAGGGTAAATTGGTTAGAACAACGATGCCTATTTATAGTAATAATTCAGCTCGGCTCCCAGGTCCTTATGACACTAGAGAACTGTTTAAGCCTGAGGAAAAATGCATCACTATTTTTAATTATATAACTAGAGTAACTGGCCCTCCAATTTGTTTTGAAAATCAGTCTCATTGTCTTAATATGACAATGCAACCTTGGGTCAGCTTGCATAAAAATAAATCAAAGAAGCCAGATATGATAAATGAAGTATTTATGTTAAGTACTTATTCTCTGAATAAGTTTAGACATAATCATAGTTTTTCTAATTTTAAATTACCATCTTATATTATACATTCCTTTAAGGAAGCTCATAGCTGAATACACTAAACTAAATGTAAAAGAATAATGTCTTACATGCTTATCAATACTACCGGTGGTGAGATAATTAATTGGGCACAACTTCCTTATATAAAGACTTCATTCAAAGCTCCAGTACCACTTGATTTTCCAGTGAATAAAAATAAAACAGGCATAATAATTAATTCTCCTAGACACTGGAAAAATGTGGGTTTTCACCACCATCTCCTAGTATACCTGCTTATCCTGAACAAGTACATCTATAAAAAATGGCTTCAGCTTTACAGCCTTTAAAGGCTTGGATGGGTGGATTATATAAAAATAAGATTATATATAAGATAAGATTTGAAATTTAAAAAATTAAATATATTCAAGCCAATTTACAACTACCTTTCATGTGGTTAAACGGCAATGTTGTTTAGAACAAAGCAACAGTTGAATTGCTTTGTTCAACTTGTTAAATGTCTACTTGCATTAACAATTCTGTGAGTTATAATCCATCTAAGGAACAACTGTACCAGTTAAGAGTGTGCACTGGAGTCTGGACCCCGGTCAATCTGACCTGTCTATGGAAAGAGTCCCCAGCGCTCTCAATTCTACAATTATTAGCTGATAAAATCATGAGAAGAAGCAAGTGCTTTATTGAACTGTTAACAGCTGCTGTCTTGGGGATCATTGTGGTAACTGCAACTGCTACAACAGCCAGGGTGGCCCTTCCTGAGAACATAAAAACTGAGGCCTTTGTTGCTGATTGCATAAGAACTCTGAACAATTATGGACTGCCCCCAAACAAATTAACACTAAACTTCATAATAAATGGCTGATTTAGAACAGACAGTAGTGTTATTAGGAGATCAATTGTATAGTTTAGAAAAATGAATGAAATTGAAATGTGATTGGAATGTTTCTTCTTATTGTGTTATTCCTGTGTTTTACAATGAGACTTTATTTCCTTGGAGCAAAGTTAGAAAACATTTGTTAAATCATGAAAATTTAACTGCTGATATTATTGAATTACAACATCAAATTTACAGTACCTCTGAACACCAATTGGAAAAAATAAATAGAGATAAGATATTAAAAAAATATATCTGAAGGAATTGCTCAACTTAACCCAATAGACAAAATTCATACTTTATTTTTAACTTCTGTGGCCTCCCTGTTCTTGTATTGCCTCACACTACTGTTGCTTTACATAATGTGTAAAAGATTTAGCAAATTAAAAGAACCAGTGACCATAACACTGCTGTCTTTTTGGCTATGACAGCAGTACAAGCCAATATTCATTAATTAGAAAGGGGGAAATAAAGAGGCATGGTTTTCTGCACCCCAGAAAGGTGGCTTTGTCTCATATGTGCTCCTTGTGGTACAAGAACCTAAGACGGGAAAATTCCATTCTCAGCCATAAGCGAGACTCAGAGGTTAATTCCTCCCTGCTTGCTAAAACAGCAGAGACACATTGTGCCCTCTTGGGGTGTCCCATTCCAGGCCTACAATGGATTTTACAAGTTTCATTTCCTGCTCTGCAAGGCACCCTCTGCCTGCCGTTCAGTATGTATATCAGCTAGCTCAAGTGGCAAGTCATTTACACTCTCATTCTCTTGCCTTCATTACCATAACAAATTCTTCAGAAAGGTTAAAAGAATTACTAACTTAGATAGGAAATCTCTTCCCATTAAGGGTGCTGGTAATTCAAGGATAATAAAAAATTGGTGAGTAATTAAAAGCCCTTCCTAACCACAATGCAAAGGAGAAGTTAAGTACCTAGGAATGGGTTACCCTTGAGGCCAACAACTAAGTGAGAGGAGGAGCACAGGTGACTGACAAAGGCTTTCAAAACCAAAAGAGCTTCTCCCATGTCCAGTAGAATGTGACAAGCTCACTGGCAATTTCCACTGTGACCCACGGCTCCTGTGGCTTCACTTTGACAATGGGAGTTGTTGAAGAGCCTTGGCCCCATCAATCCCATGGCAGGTACTCACTTGCTGTCATCTTCTTGGCTACTTTCTTGGGACATCCACTGAAAAATTCCCTACTTTCTCTTTACAAGTTTTTAAGTGTGTCATGCTGAAGGGAGCATGTGCTTTTTATAATATGCTGTCTGTTATTGGTGGCTGGCTACCACATGTGAAAGACTAGGGTAGACACCCCAAACCAGGGTCCCAGGGGGAGCAGAGGGTAAGGCTCTGGTCTCTTCTGAATGATCAGCTAGCAAGGGACCTTCATTTATGTCTCTCCTGCTCTCCACCTAATGGGTTTTCCCTTCTGGGTGGTGCTGGCAAAGCACCAAGGGGGAAACTTGATGTTTTCCCCAGCCTGTTTCCCTTCTAGTCCCTTCCTCCCCAGTCCACATTTTTCTACACAGGACTCACAATATTGAGGATTATCCCTTAAGTACATAGAAGCTTGCACTTAGAGGACCTTTGACCACCTCCCCTCATTTCTACACAAGAGGTCTAGCTGTAAAATGGTGTTATAATTTAAGCTCCCATGCATGGGCCAGACTTCTCCACCTGGTAACTGGTATTGATGCCAAATTCTGTTACAAAAAAAAAAATTAATTTAGACTTTCAGAGGCTGTCAAATCAAGGGTATTCCAATACTTTAAGAGGCATCCCAGAGGTGAGTTAGAGGATATCAAAGCTCCTTGTCCCACGGTCTTCTATGGGAGAGAAAAGACAGAGCACCCTACCACCCAGGCATCCCTCAAGCTCAGGGTGCCTTCACAACTCCTCAGGCATCTCCATCTGGTAAACCAAACCTTCCTCTGATACTGTATGCTTGGAGATGTTACTCATAAATAGTTTTTCATGAGGAATGTCACATAGGGCCCTAACTCCATTCCCTCATGATGGCTGGCAGGGACAGCACCATATTGTATCACCCCTGGGACCAGACCTGTCTTTTCTCCTTATTCCCACACACTACTGCCTGGGGAGTAGACAATCCTCCTTGCCTCTCACAAGCCTCTTGCCATAATTGCCTCCCAATCCACTGGGACCTGTAAAGGTGTCTACAAAGAAAATGCCTCTAATTTGCAAAGAAATGAGCTCTGGCCTGGGGGTACAGTTTGTCCCCTTCAGGGCATTAAGGAAATCCTTTGATACAGCTCTCTTGACTCCTGTGAGTATTGAGGGGGATGAAGCCATTCCATAAAAGTGGGGTTGTTACAAAGAATGAGGTGTCAAAAGAGTTTCCAAACCCAAATAAGTGGAGAGTTCTCTCCACAACAAACAAAATATGTTGCTTTTGGTGAAAAATTTAAAGAAAAAAAGAAAAAAGAAAAGAAAAGAAAATAAAGAAGAGAACATCTACGGTGCATGTAAGAAAGGGTACAGGTGATTGCACTAATGTACACAGCTATGACTTAACAATAAAAATAAAAAAAAAAAAAGAGAAAAAACCCATTTGGGTTTTGGCAAGAGACTTTAAATACTTGCCCCAACAAGAAGAGGATTAGACCTATTAACTGGAGTCACTTTTTATGTGAGCTCAGTGACTGACACATGGTAGCTACCCCCGAGGACTAACTGTATAAATGAAAACAATACATGATGACTAATTGAACAAGCTATAGGAGGAGAAGAAAGGAAGGAAAGGCAGGCCATTGTTAGGGGTATCTCTCAATTCAGGCAAATAAGTACAATTTCTTTTCTCAGAAGGCATATTTTTCCAGAGGCCTGTTCAACAATATTTTGATAATCATGCCAGAGGGATAATCTCTCAGGAAGAAGCTTCTTTGTGCCCTTCAGAGGAAATGGTAGCAATATTTCTGTGAAAGAAGTACCCTGCATCATGGAGATCAAAGACAATATAGCAAAAGGTATTTTATGGCTCTGGAAAAAAGAAGACATTGTAGGTAAACTGCTGGGAGCCAAAACCTAAGAAAAAGCTTATCAGGAATTTTCACAGCCAGAAAGTATCTATGGGCGGGTAGGGCATTGTTACCCTTGGCTCCAGGAACTTGGTTCCAGAAACTAAAAACATCACACCTGTTATCAGAGACCCCCCCCACCCTAACTCCCCCGCGAGCACACTTCCTCCTCTGCTTGAGCATAAATAGCTGTTAAAA